>JBAMJV010010268.1:10000-20401 GCA_037951105.1 Echinarachnius parma | reverse complement strand
ACATCCGTTGTGCATTATAAACATTTCTATTTAAACATTATTATTAAAAAAAGAAGGAGAAAATTATATAATATTCGTAACAAACAATAACTTTTGCCCTGGAGCTGTCGACGTCGGACGTCAAGTATGTTTATTTGGTGTACTTGTTGTTTGGCTTGATGGTAACGGAAGAATGAAATGGGTTTTGAGTTTTCCAATGACTCTATAATCATGGAGATATGTATGATTGAACGAAAAGCGTTCAGGAACGCTTTTTAGATTGTAGTAAAAAAAAAAAATCGGTAATATGTGATCAAATCTGACATCAATGTTTTCGTTTTTTCACTATAGGTAAACAATTGTTATGACATGTTCACGTATCATTCAGAAGAATGTATTGTTATTATGACTGAAGTCTCAATATCGGTCGTGTGGAAAATCTTATGAAGAAAATGAATGTTATATTTGGTCTAAATAAGAACAACAAGTACAGACACGGAATACAATAAAGGGTCTGTAGATGCTAGACTAATTTAACGGTATTCGCGACCGTTTATTATTTCGAGCTCTAAACAATAAACATCAATTATATGAACTACCAAAAACATATTATATATTGTCTTTCAAAACACTAATCTCGCAACTTTTGAATTTGGCTCGAAAAGAAGACAGTATCTTTAAAATAGAAGTGTCGGAAGAGTCCCCGAATGGATTAACCTCAGTGACCTTTCAAATGAAGTACACTTGTACCCGTCTTGAGGAGTCGTTTATTGGCCTTAACTGACCTTTAGAGACTAAGCTAAAACGGAAAACAACTATGAACATTATATTATGTTCTTCTTTCTCTATAAATGTTTACCCTTTACATTTGTATTGTTATGTCAAATTATTGAGGGAACGTGCCCCCCCCCCCCCTTTAGCTAGGCCATAATTGTTCATTTGTAATCAGTTATCGGTGAACAAAACAAACTGACTGCAGTACATGCAATAGGTACCGTGTTGTGCATTACTCAAAATGAAGCGTTGTGATAATTTCACGGAGCAATCTTCACAAGAGTTTCAATCGTTATGAAATAAATATGAGCTCAGCATGCTCATAAACATAAACAGTTTCCTGGTCATGGGCTTCAACAGGCGGAGGACGGGGAACATGACCCCCCCCCCCCCCCCCCCCCCTCCCCCCCCTCCCCCACATTTGAAAGTGGAGGGGATTGTCCCCCTCACTTTTTCAAATATGTATACATTATGTAGGTTTTGATTCCAAATAAAGCTTACACTTCATATTATGTAAAACGTATGTCTCAGGTATGCTCCAAATCGCACAATTTCACGCCAAAAGTTCAAAGCTCCCTACTGTAATGACTGTGGGTGGGGGACACCCCCTCCCACACCATCCCCCGCTCGGCTCGCTTCGCTCCCTCGCAATGTCCCCCCCCCCCCCCCCCCCCCCCCGCTTTGAGAAGCTGTTGACGCCCTTGATATTGTTCCTGGTATACGCCTTTAATGCATTAGTGGAAATGAAGAGTATTGATAGTTTAATCCGTGATTTGTATAGACCATTTTCAGTTTTCACACCAGTTGGCACGATATAGTTTCAATTGTAATGAAAAAATTATGTGCTCTACAAGCTCATAAACAGTTTCCTGGTGGGCTTATTGTGTGGCTTTCACTACCTACTTTTAAGGTTGTCTTGGCTTCCTCCGGATTTGTATTGCGTCGTCTGTTTCAATTTTAATTTCAGCATTGGCATCGTGATCTCTTATTAAATCAATAACAGGAAATTGTGCTTGGGAATTAAAAAAAACATACCTGGTAGATCCTGGTAGAACCTGGGGGGGGGGGGGGGGGGGGGGGGGTGTTTCACAAAGATTCTAAGTTTAACTTAACTCTAAAGTTGGGCCTAACTATTATGAAAAGCCATGTGTAAGCCTTAGCATACAATATGTGCACAAGCAAAAAAGTGCAGGAATTTTAGACGTTTCATAAATTTTACATGAAGAACATGAAATCTCCTTGATAATAGAAAAATATCATGATTTGAATCAACATTTTATGCCTTTGAAAGGATCTTTTCCAATAATTTTTTAAAAGAAACTAATGGCTTTCCATACTTTTAAAGTCCGACTTAGAGTTAAGTTCAGCTTAGGATCTTTGTGAAACATCGCCCTGGTAGAATGAAAATAACATTTACAGGGCAAAAGAGCATCGAAAAGCATTAACAAACCCAAAAATGTGTTGAAATTTTGAATTTCAAAGTGCGATTCCATCAATGGAGATTCGTATTGTATATTAGTTTGTGTGTTTTGGTCGTATTACCTCACTGGAGTCGGCAGTAATGCCCTTTAATACTATCTTGTTGGTAGCTCTCTTACATTGCAAAATCTAGCCTTATCACAAAAATACCGTATATGTATTTTATATGTTATAATCTTATTTTGTTTTAAATCACTTGTATTTCATTTCAGAACGAGAAGGTGGATTGGCAGGTAACTTCATATATAGATGAAATAATGCGCACATACATCGCAGAATAGTCACAGAATAAAAATATGATAATGTTTGTAAGCACTGTATTGTTTGTTTGTGTGTTTGTTTTTTACTTTAATGAAATTAACAAATATGATTGAATTTCAGATTTACACTCTTTCCTGATTATTGTTTTTTCCCCTATACAAAGTAGTTTATATTCGTACATTATGCGTGTGAGTTTGTCTCTCAGTTTAAAACAAAGACATATCACAAGTTCAAGATTTACTCACAATATCTATATGGATAGTATTTCTGCTAACTTCTGTACATCTTCAGAACAAATGTGTTTGACCCTCATTGGTAGTGCTCTTTATTCATTTCCATGGGGATACAATTGAAACCCTAGCCCCCCGAACCTTTCCCCTGTCTTCGCTCAATCCGACGGACGCTATACATGGTATACATAAGAACATCTCCATGGTTTTGCAAGATATAATACACAATCCAAGAGTCATACTGTGTTATAGACGATGGGACGATGGGGGATATTATTACGTAATCCGTTTAATTCCGAGGACGACAGTGCAAATAATTATAGTTTGCTCCAAAATAGTTGAATGTTGATGTTTGATTAGTTGCAACACCAGGGCATGTAAATGTTGAAACATGAAGCCATAGGCGTACCCGGAGGGGGGGGGGGGGGGGGTCAAACCCCCCCCCCCCCCCCCCCTTTCACCAACAAATTATTGTTTTGGAAAAGAAAAACATTTTGACGGACACCCCCCCCCCCCCCCCCACAAACATTATTCATGGACACCTCCCCCCTCGAAAATTTTGACGGACACCCCCTCGAAAATACTTGACAGACACCCCCCCTCTCGAAAATGTTGGTCGACGAAATAACGCCCCCCCCCCCCCTTGAAAAAATCCTGGGTACGCCAGTGTATGGAGCTGGTACGTTTTTACAGTGGCGTAGAGAGGGCATACTGATTCGGGGGGGGGGGGGGGCATTCTTTGAATAGCTTTACTCTTTACTCATTTGTATGACTTTGTCAGTGGCATAGCTACTGGGGGGGGGGGGGGGGGGGGACGTTCGCGCCCCTTTCCCCCTCATAATACATAAATATATCATAATAAAAACAATAATTTAATTTAAGTTACTTACCGTCAGATAAAGCGTTATTATTTCTAAATCTTTTGCTTTCTTACTGTAGATATGTTTTTCGCCGCCCCGGAAGACAAATTCGAGCAGGAATTCGGCGGTAAGTTTGAAAGTATTTCCTTTTCTGCTAAAATATTCGTTTAATCATTTGCAAAATATATCAAGACTGAGATCTAGATTGCCATGCAATGTATTATAATGAAGTACATGACAGATTCTGTGACTGTACCAAAATTACAAGTCGATTCGAGAACTATGATTGGTTGGCAATTGACCTGGGCCCCGTTGCAGAAAGATATGAAATTGATTGTAAAGTTGCACTTAATTGCAAGTCCGATCATATGACTAAATGCGCACGTCTGATTTGTTCAATATTGCGCAAATTTCCTGCCTTACAATTAATTGCAACTTTACAATCGATTGCAAGTCTTTTTGCAACGGGGCCCTTGTTTATCATTTATATTCTTCTGAAGACGGTCAGCGCGATCGACCGAAATATTGAAACCTTTACTCGCCTTTCTCAAGCAGTATCTAAAACAATTATGTTTAGAACTCAAAGAAAGAATAATCGTTTTCAGCCTCTCTTTAAATCCTTGTATAACTAGTTCTTCTTAGAGCTAGTATTGGGCGAAAGAAGACAATTTTCCTCATAATGATATCCCCCTCTATTTCTCTTCCAAACAATCATTTTAGAATTATAAAAACCTGAATAAATAATGTATGGAGCTACTAAAAACCTCGCCGGGTCAACTCATTTCTCGTTTCATGACAATTAAAGCCACACATAGCAAGCCTGGCAGTAAAACTAAAATGGTGCTAAAACTGCTAATATTAATACAATTGTAGAAAATGTTGTAACAGGATTACTTACGAATATTATTGGAACTTGATTTTCACACCAGATAAATCGAAACTACCGCCCTCTGTCGAGACGATGGAGGAGAGGCCCACGATTCATACGGGGGACGCACTCCTAAGTTATTTCCTGACCATGTACGTGGACGGAATGGAGATCACGTGGTCTAGTGCCGTGAACAGCAGGCGTCTTTTATTCCAGTCAATGCAAGGTATAATCTTTATATTTCTTTCGTTTAGTTTATTTTCTACAAAATACAAATATGAGAGTAGGAACTGTACCGAAAAAGAAACAAAATGTACAGGTTGACAATTATCAAAGTATGGAGGGAGACTGAAGCAGAGGCCATTGACCTATAAACAGCCCCATACATAATAATGCAACTTCCGCAATTGAACATACCATATGAGTAAATCAATGTTATTACATTGATTTAAATCAATTGCTTCAACGTATCTAATGGGTTAAAGTGTGTTTGGTTATTCATTGTGAACCCAATTTCATGTTTATTCTGATTATCACTGTATTGATCACAGTTACAATTTAGGAATGATGGTGTTTCAGGTAGTAAAGCTCTGTTCCAGGTGTCTAAATACAAATGGCGATCTCTTGTGATAACGGCTGCGATTTGAATGAAAATGGCGCCCTGACTATGCCCGGCGCTGAGATATTTTCTATGAATAATTCTATATCATTCATATAATTATGACAAAAATTAAAAGATTTTTAATGATAACAAACAAGTTCTAGTCGCCAAAATTCATTAAGACCAAACCCCTTAAACTGAATTATGTCATACTAAGTTACTGTCTCATATTTTTCTTCAGACTACATGCTGATGATGGTGGAGGCGGACGTTCACGTGAAGTGGGAAAACTCGAAGAGTCGAACGAACGGCTCCGTGCTCATTGCGCCATCCTCTTCCAGACTGGACGATGACAGTATTGCGCTTCGGCGCTATCTTTATTACGTCACGCGTTATTCAAACAAGGGAGTAAAACTCAACTTTGCCGACGTCGACACGGCGAACGTGGCTCTGCCGGTTTTGAAGGAGATGGATGGTCAGTTACACGCCCCGGTTTGGCTGCACGCGGATATATTGCCGGGTCCGAACCGGGCCGATGTACCGGTCGATCCCATACAGTTTGTCAACGCGGTGCAGCGCAACTTTCCAAGCGCGACCCTGTCGTTCGGTTGGGCCAGCATTTGGAGTCCGGATGCCGCTCAGCAGCGCTACTCGTGGTTCGATGTGATCGAGATGGCGAAGATCTGCGCGGGTGTCCGGCAACCGGTGACGTTCAACATCCGAGCGGTCTACGCGGTCAAATCCATGCGGCAGCTCCGGTTCTTGCTCAGCCTCGCGAACCGGTTTACGCTGACGATTTGGACCGACATGTACGACATCATGCCACTGCCGGATCTGGTCTTCTTCCGGAAGAACATGGATCCCAAGCGGATCTACTACAACTTGCCAAACAACTTTCTAGATAGCATCAAGGACGTAAGCGGGCAGCAACCGGCGCCGCTAGATTCGGATAACGTCATGTGGAACCGGAATTTATGGCAGCCGGTTCTGTTGGACGATAATTCGTTAGTATTTCTCGGATCGGAGCAAGCCGTCCTAGAGGGACCTGCAAGTTGGATAGTTTCGCGGATTCCATATCAAGCTGAGCTACAGTCGCAGGGAAAGACGGTTGTGATTGAGGGGAAAGTTCAGTTTTTAAGACGTGAATCGTCAAAGACACTTAAAGGCGAGGCGGCTCGGATCATTATCCGATCGTCGGGGGTAAATCCGCCACCCCCGGATCAGGTGCAGGGCGTGCAGCTAGTCTTGAGACCAGACGGTTTCATCGAACTCTCTGCAGTGAACATGCTACACGCCAGTTTGTATGACGTGAGGACTAGTGCGCATTTGCCGCAAAACGACTGTTACGAGTTTAAGCTCGTGGATAGGGGAGAAGATTATCCGGTATTCTGCGAGGTTAAACTAGTCAAATGTGAACCGGATGATGCGGATTTAGAACCCTTATCGGTTTCATTGCATTTCAAAGTACCCTATGAACCGGAGCGGCAAATGTTTTACATCGTAGCCAGTCCACTAGGGGGGAAACAACCCCTAATTTTGGAAAATCTCTTGGTTTATTCTTGAACATTATTATGTCATTATGCTATTTATTAACTCTTTCGTGCCAAGTTATTCGTCATGATTTAGTTTGAATCAAGATTTATATTTGTTCAAAATACAGGATTATCCGTTCTTCTGCGAGGTTAAAGTAGTCAAATGTGAACCGGATGATGCGGATTCAGAACCTCTCTCGGTTTCGTTACATTACAAAGTACCATACGAACCGGAGCGGCAAATGTTTTACATCGTGGCGAGTCCAATAGGAGGAAAACATGCACCCCTTATTCTTGAAAATCTCTTGGTTTATTCTTGACCGATTTGAACGTTATTATCATAACGTAATTTTACTATTTATTAACCCTTTTTGTGCCAAGCAAGTATCATCAGAATGTAGTCAGTTGAACCAAGATTTGTGTACGAACTCAAGGAATCACATAGATCAACTCTTATTGGAATATTAGAAAAGATTACCTTAATAAAGTATTAACTGCAGACATTTCTTTTAAGTACAAATGCCACAACTGTCGAATGAATTCAATGGAAAGATTATTTGTGATTTGGCAGCAAATTTCTAGCAATCGTGGTACTTTTTCCAAATAGTTCAAATCCCTCCAAATTAATTTGATTCCATTTACCCCAGCATAGAACTTATTTCCACTGGAAATTCTAAGTCTTCCATTTTTGAATCATGATGGTATATAGGTATCAATGTTTCGTGTTTTGCAGTTTATGGATGCATTTTCTGTATTATTTTGTCTGACCAAGCAGAAATAGCAATTCAAAACGAATCATTAAATCTTGAAAAGGGTTTGGTGTAAATACCCATTTCCTAGCCGAGATAATGGCGTTTTGAAACGTTGTCATGTTACGAATCAGCGTTTGGTTTTGTGTTTCAGGCTAATGTTCATAATAGGCCAAGTTACGTATGAAACATTTAATGCGCTGCTTCTGAGCTTTAAAAAAAGGGAACTAAACGTACCCTAAAGCTGATTCTGTTTTAAACAATGTTTGTAGATACACGCAGCCTTATTGCATAATAGTGGTTAAACATTGGAATAATTGTTACTTGGAACATGTGTAATTGTTGTATCATGAACATGATGAATTATGTTCAAAGGATTTGAATTGATGTGCATTCCAATGAATTTCAAGGTGCCAATAAATTATACCAATGCATTTCATTTTTGTATGAAAGTGATTGACGCTTTGATTTCATTTCGTTCCTCACAGCATTACTATTTTTCTCATACATAATTTCCCAAATACTATTTCAGGCCCGTAGCTGGAGGGGGGAGGGGGGGGGGGGGGGGGGGGTGGGGTGCGTTGGATCATATTAATTCTTGCCCACGATCACCCCCCCCCCCCCCCCCCCCTCTCCCCCGATTGCACAATTAAACAAGTGGTCTCGGTTTCGGCCACTATCGGTCTCAGGCCACTTTTGTGAATTACGCAAGCCCCCCGGCCCCCCTTTTAAATTCCTGGCAACCGGCCGGTATTTTAGTGCACGAATCTGTTATTCTGGAAACCATGTGGAATTGAAACGGCGCTGTCGAACGTAATTTCCTGCCCACAAACAGATTTCCCAGTGTCTCATCCACAGAGACATTCAAATGACCTTACATTTCCAAGGCCTGCAATTCAGACGGAATGTACATTTTCCAGGCACAGCCTCCACAGGTAGGTTGTTCGTATTTGTCGTATTATCTGTTGACGTTATCCATGCCAAAAGTAATCATGAAGGGATAGTTCAGTTTTTGGATAGAGGGCGCTGCACGAAATATTTTTTTTGTGAGATAATGGAAAAACTGAGTATAAAATTTGAAAGAGCATACAATTCTAATGGCAGAATAAACTTTATTTTTCAAAATCGGGTCAGAAACGGCTGAAATATCAATATATATATATATATCTGATCGTAATAAATCTGGGGCCCAGATATATTCGATGATTTTTTGAAAAATAAAAAAAATGCTTACACTTTTTCAATTTGTTTTTTTCTTTTCAAAAGAGATTTTAAAATAGTTGTTGATGATCTCTCTATTTAATCATTATTTCAACAAAACATCAGGTGCATAATTTTGTATGAAAAATGGTTGAAACCAATGCTTTTTTTAGAGATCGCTCTCTTGTGTTTTAATGTCTCTTTTTGTATGATAACAGGCTTTATACTTAGACGTTTGTAATTTTCTATACCTTTCGAGCATGGTGGAGTTATAACTATTAGTTTGTAGTGTTATTGTGCAGGTTTTGGTTACTATAGCTCAGCCTTACCAAAACTGTACTACCCCTTTAAAAGGGCACAGTCCTGAAATGATGTCATGCCTATAAATTGAAATAGTACTCTAGGAAAAGAATAAACGGAAAATAAAAAACGAAGCAATAGAAATTGGATCGTACAATTTTACTATGACTTTTTATTAAAGTGATCCTAGACACGGTGCCCCACGGTGCCCATCGTCTTACACTGCATCGTTTATCCGTCAGTTTCCTATCCGATCAAACTGTGGCGAAACGGCCAGTATGTTGTTTCAAATCACTTGTATTTTTTATCATCAAGGAGATTTTATGTTCTTCATGTAAAATTTATGAAAGTCTAAAATACTTGCATTATTGCATTTGAATATATTTTATTCCAAGGCTACGAATGGCTTTCCATACTTTTTAAGTCAGTTCAACTTTGTGAAACACTTTGTGTCACATGGATACAAAACGGAAGGAGAAACAGTTCAGTGGGACTACATTCCATTAGCATTATTACTGTACCTTGCTGATGCATCAATTCACTTATTTTATTCCTCTTGAACAATCGAATAGTTAATTTCCTTTTCCAACTTAGTGCATTGTCATAGTCACCATCATATAATCATGATAATCGTAAAACTATAATGTCAACGGTATCATTATTATGACACTTTTAACTTGAGGGCACGGAAACTTCTGACATACACTCTGTCAAAACATGAACATTATCAACAATGACTCATTAAGCCATTAATCATCTTCCTTACCCTACACCAGCGTTTCTCAACCTTTTTTAACCCGAGGCCCACTTTGGCCCATACACATTTTTGGAGGCCCACCTTACAAGAACATATTTGGAAAAATGAAAAAATGACAATAAAATAACAATAAGAAAACTGGGTGGTATCTATTTGTCAGTTGCAATGCAAAAAAAAATTCTACATACCTTCAATGGGACACTTGAGGTTGCTTATGGGAAAAAAGAAAATCAAGTCGTGGTTTAGTGATGGGGACAGGTTCACACGCAAAGTGGCATTCAGAGTCAGTGGCGTAATGAGCAAAAACTTTTTTTTTTGGGGGGGGGGGGGGTGCTAAACCAAATCCGCATCACCACCACATATTGCGAAGGAGCAAAGCGACTGAGCGGGTGGAGGGGGGTGTGTGAGAGGGGGTGTTCCCCCTCCCACGGTAGGGAGCTTTTGCATTTTTGGACTTGAAACTGTGCAATCTGGTGCATACCTAGATAGGAAATTCTGACTTGGCAACATGTACTATAATGTAGGTAAACGCGTCAAATATGCGCCCCAACAAATATTCGCAAAGTGACATTATACATTTCAAACAGTGCATCAAAAGCCACACTATTTATGATACAACAACATGAACATTGTATTCTAGACGTAGACAAGACCGATTTTCGAGGGAGCGAAACAATTACCGAGAGGGGGAAGGGTGATGGGAAGGTGTGATCATGGATACTAGTACTATCCATGGTGTGATCGTAGGTTGGTGTCCGCCCGTGCACGGTAAGGGGGATTTTGCAATATTTAACTTGAAATCATGCTATCT
>JBAMJV010010268.1:0-7500 GCA_037951105.1 Echinarachnius parma | reverse complement strand
TCGCTTTTATGGACGTGTTATATTGTTTGAATGTCAGTCAAGCTCATTATATGGCTTATAAGCTTTCTGTAGATATGAATATCGTCATATTTAGGGGTTTTCTTTGATTTTCTCCTTTAACTGATATAGCATAATATCACAACAATATTGTACTTATTCTGGTATAGGTATTGTGAAGCCGACATTTGTACAGGTATGTCACGGAAAAAAGATCTAAAAAATGAAGAATATGTAATAACATGTAGTCAGTTTAAGCGAGGTTTTGTTGTTTTGTTTAGTATCCGCTTATGCCGTTGTTATTTATGCGCGGGTCACGTAGCTAGCGCGGGTCACGTAGGGGTCACGTCACGCATAGCGATGTAGTACTCCGTGGAATCCGTGTGCGAACTTTCTCACCTGGTGCACACACGTATAATGCACAATTAAATGTTGGACGACGGTTTATTAGTTTTAGGTATATAACTCCACGAAAAAGAGATTTCAAGACCTATTTTTTTCAGGCATGCTATTAAATGACATTTTCTTTCATATAAGACAATAACCTCGCAACTTTTGAAATTTGGCTTGCAAAAGAGGGTCTATCCCTTTAAAACATTGATAAAACATATAAACTTGAACAATAAAAACAGAGTGATGTTAAAGACACATTGGCCCGGATTCACAAAGGAGGTTTGTACAAGCCATGGTTTAAACCATGGTCTACATCGATTCTATGGAGTGCCATTTGTAAACTGATGGATACAAAATGTAAACTCCTTTTTAATACTTGTTAACAATGTTGATGGTACATATTTACTAAATGCACCAAATAAATGTTTGTCTTCTCAGATGGTGAAATTTGCTGGTTATCAAGCACTAACAGTCATATCATTACAAATTATGTTTTGTTTTACTTGTATACGAGCAGCACTCCATAGATGTAGACCATGGTTTAAAACAAGGTTTGTACAAACCTCCTTTGTGAATCCGGGCCAATGAATTGATATTATGATCACCATCTCATGTACATGGAATGCAGGCAAATATGTTCATGAAGCAAGTAATCTTGGATGTTTCATAATCACATTTCCTAAGTTATTCAACCGTATTCGTAGGTAACATTTGGAAATGTATCATGAACTTCCCCAGGCCATCACTTGGTCATTCGGAGAGATATGGGTGGCACCTTTTTCTGATCGTGGTTGACATTTATACTTAACATGTTCAAAATGATTAAGCAATCAAAGCAGTCTGAAATTTGAACGTTAACAAAATGAACGTGTAAACTTCTTGTTGGAATCGACCATATACAGTATATACTGTTAAAGGCATTCTGCACGTCTAATTACGTCCCTATATTGGTTGAAAACGATTCACTTAGGAGTAATATGTTGCCCACATCCAAGAGCCTCCAGTGCCGATCCCCCTAGACCCGCTAACATTACCCTAATACAGTTTTCACCCACTCTGTTCAAGACACAGGTCGCTTGACATGCGCGCTAAAATAAACATTATAATTTCAATACTTTCACCCTTACTTAACATTTATCTTGAAAGTTCAAAATTGGTCCTAACCTAAAGCTTCCGGGGGCTCGGCCCCCTAGACCCACTACAGAGGCCCCCTTAAAGTGGGCCCAGCACCCATCACGTTCAAGAACTCGCAAGTCGCTCGATCGTCATCCACTATGAAATTCATGATTCCATATAATTGCACTCTTGCAAACTTACAGCATGATATTATAGTTCCGACCAAAAGCTTTTGAGGGCTCAACCGGCCGATTCAAGATAGTTCTAGTTAGGCGCCCCATGTACTCTCTATTAAAGCCAAATAAGTTAAATAACAGTTTTGGGAAACGCCCCACACACAAATAATGAAATGTACACTTTTATCACAGACCAGACCACGTGAAAGAATATTTTGTACTAATATGGGATTATACAAATTTGGCCACGAAACCGCCTATCAATTTGCAATAAAAAAAAATGTATTGTGAAAGATCGATATCGCCGACGGTTGTAGTTTAAAATGTTCGTCCGCACATTCTACGCAAAGCACACGCAAACCCCGCCGCGCGTGGCAGATCAGCTAGCTACATAGTCTAGGTTCTATACTCTGTATACACCTTTCCCCCATATACGCGTATAAACCCGGTGCATCTTAGCTGTACGCCCGATGAACTGTACGGAAACAGAGTATAGGCAAAGTTGGCAAGGCGAGGGAATTCGTGTGGATTTTCACGGCGGGCATTAGTCTTCAATATGAGTTGCATTATGGACTTTGTACTCTGTAAATAACAAAATAATGAACAAAGTGAGAATCCCATAGTAAAATGATAATGTGTTTCATTAGTGGGTGTATAAAAAGAGAAAACAACATTGATTACAAGTGTTTTACAATAAACTACTAAGTTTGAAGTGAAGTTTGGTATGCAATACACAGACTACGATCTGAACCTTCAACACAGTAGGTGCGCTGTCTATCACTCGCGATGGGCGGAGCTATTGCCAACTTTACCTATACTCTGTTTCCGTTCAGATTCACCGGCAACCGGGTTACGCGATATATGGGGGAAAGGTGTAAAAACAGAGTATAGAACCTAGACTACTAGCTACAAGACTCTAGCCGGGGAGGCTCGGGCGGAACAAGCTGTGAACTTTTTGCCCAATCTTATCGGCGGCGCCGCAGGGAATTTACCTTATATTTCCGCATTTTACGATGTTATGGTTCATATTATTACCACACCAAACCCTCTTTTATACTATTTCAACCATGTTGATCAATTTGGTTGGCCAATAGAGTGGATTTCGCCATTTTCTCAATACTGCTCTACGGTTTTAAAGGCATTGTATGTCTATGAACAGATTAAATGTTTCCCTTATAAACGGCATTGCGAGTGCTAAACTAGCAACTAAGCTGGCTGCAGCTGTCCACAAGATCCGTAGGGACTCCCCGGGTTGGTGGGGGTCACTCCAAACATGACTGTCTACACACCCGCCTCCAAAAAAAAGCGTCGAAAGGGTATCATCTATACGGCGTCGTCGACGTTTTCCTTTAAAAAGCGGTGGTTTTCAGCACTTAGAAAAAAAAACCCACAAAAAGGGTTCCTGTTCAAGTTCACTCTAGTTTCAAATCCGGGACAAGCCAATTGAGTATTGCTGTATCTCCCAGAGAGTGTCCAAAGTCCGCTTTCATACATTACTTTCATACATTGAGAATGAGAGAAGTGTATAGCGCAATACATGTACACACGTGTGGCTGCATGCATTTCTGCCTGGATCGAAACGTCAAAATAATACAAAGTGATCGAACTGTTCGGCATGAAACATCTATGAACATGCTCAGCAGAGAATTTCGTCTTAAATGAACAACAAAATCAACATATATTTGAGCACTTGGACTAACCGTTTTGTGAATATATTTCAATTTTTTAACTGCATTATCCATTTTCTTTCACATCTTATCTATCTTAGCGCCAATGATAATGTCATATATCCCGACGATCATAAGAGGTTTGGAAGAAGCCTGTGCAGTGGCTGAAAATGTCATCACGATCGATCGTGTTATCGAGATTGTGACAGGCAAAGGATTCCTATCACTATTTAGACGACAGCACAACACGCACATCACCAACCTAACCAAAAACGCCATCCGAGTCATACTCAAGCATAATGGTGATGTCGAGATGCGAGTCCTAGAGCCGCGGGGCACCCGCGATGATAGACACCAAATCTGCATTCCAACACCACATGGGAGAGTGAAGGTCTCCGCTTTACGGATCGGACAGGAGACCGATGACTGCCGACTGGTCGATGATACCAACCGCAACTTCTTCGTCGAGATGAACTCCATCGGTTTTCTGACAATTGAGAGAGCGAAGTACGGAACGACCACAGAGCGTGAGGGCCGGCGACCCTAGTGACCCTAGTAAACAGCTTCTCAAAAGTGTGTTGGGGGGAATTGCGAGGGAGCGAAACGACTAAGTGGGGGATAGTGTGTCGATCCTCCGGCCCACTCTCATTGACTATAGGGTGCTTTTGTATTTTGGGGCTTGACATTGTGCGATTTGGTGCATACCCGAGACGGAAAATGTACATGATAATTATGTGGTGCAAGCTATGGAATCAAACGTACATAATGTATTAATATAATTATGAAAAAGTGGGGGGGGGGGGGGGGGGGGGGGGAGGGGGCAATCCCCTCCACTTTCAAATGTTACCCCGTCCCCGCCTGTTGACGCCCATTAGAGAAACACGAAGGTAATGCTGTTACAATAGTTGTTGCAGTTATTATACGTGTAAACTTTAACAAACCAAAGGATAATGGAACAATTTCACTATCTCCAACGAGATCTAAAAGATATCACATAAAGAGCCTGGGGCAGCGTGAACAAATATTAGTATGATGTCATCTACTTTTCATCGACCAACCTGTGGGACCCACAGACTGCCACCTGTTACCGCGGCATCCATCCCCTCTCCAGCTTTGTTACTGTTTCATCACGTAGAGAAAATAACACGACACGCTCATTTGATAAATATTGTATAAATTCTAAACCATCGTGTCTATAGATGATTATTGATGTTAACACAAGCTGCTTTGGCCTTCTATACACGTACACACAAAAAATGAGAACTGTTTTTTGCGAGTAAAATCATACCCTACCCATTAAGTCGAGTGTTTTTTGGGTTTTTTTATTCCGAAAAAATGTATTTTTACACGAGCTTCTGCGTATTTGTTATGCAAAGAAGAATATACGCAACTTCATGCATATTTAAAGTGGAACGTCACCCATTTATTTACCCGGTGAGTCTATTTTACTCATTGAAGTGCATACAATTAATATTGGATGAGTAATGCTCGAACCTTCATGACCAAATGAGTAAAAATACGAGTGTGTAGCGTGGCTTTTTGCTTCCCTGTACGTCATGGACTCTTTATTCGTTGAATGAGTGAAAATCTCTTCGAAGTGAACGTGTACTCGTCATAGGAGTGATCTTACTCGGCTAGCTAGCTAACTCTGATCTGTATACTGTATACATACACGGTATATTACCACGTATCAGGCATGCATGCGTGGTCCGTCTCATCTGCAGCTGAATAAGTGTAAGTTAATTTGATTATTCTAAATTTAGAATCAGTATAAATACTATTACTGACGGGGATCCCTTGAGTTTTAGACCTTTTCTAAAATTATTTAGGCTATGAATAATTGGTAGACACGCTACATGTATACTATATTTCATTTGAAATTTGCGAGGCGCAATGCTGGGCCAAGCCAAGCCAAACAGCAAGGCCGCGCCAGGGCGTCGGGGCTCACTCCCGTCTTATACTAAGTAAGATCCCAGGGCCAGTGCGAAGAGGCCATGACCACTCGAGGCCGGAAAGGGGGCTACCAATTATTCATAGCCTAAGCAGTTTTAGAAAAGGTCTAAAACTCAAGGGATCCCCGTCAGTAATATTATTAATACTGATTCTAAATTTAGAATAATCAAATTAACTTACACTTACAACATTATGTTAAATTACACACCTCCAGCTTGAGTAAATATAAAACTACTCATATGCCATGTATAGTGGCAAATGAATAAAACTCGCATGCGTGCGTTTTTCAACTTAATTTGATGAGTCAATGCACTCAACTATGTGTGTCACTATACTGTCAACGATTCGTTTGTTGTTTTGAGTAAAATCACCCCAAAAATATTTGGGTGTTATTACTCAAAAAACCAAATAAATCGTTGCATTATAGTGACATACATAGTTGAGTGCATTGACGCATCAAATTAAGTTTAAAAACGCACGCATGCGAGTTTTATTCATTTGCCACTATAGTGACACGGCATATGAGTATGTTTTGTAAAATTACACACCAGCTTGAGTAAATATCACTCACAACATTATGTTAAATTAGACACCAGCTTGAGTAAATACAAAAATACTCATATGCCGTGTCACTATAGTGGCAAATGAATAAAACTCGCATGCGTGCGCTTTTCAACTTAATTTGATGAGTCAATGCACTCAACTATGTGTGTCACTATAGTGGCAACGATTTATTTGTTTTTTTGAGTAAAATCACTCAAATATGTTTGTGTGTGTATACACAGTATCTAGACAGTCGATACAGAATATTCGTCAGGCTACCAAACATGCACGCTACGAGCGGGTATGATGCAGTAGGGGATTCCCCATTGAGATAATAGGCTGTTTTCGCAACCGGCGACGCGGGATCTACAACGCTAATCTTAGCGGGGGGTCGCACTCAGAGCGAAAATTTCCGCGTATCGTCCAAACCTACGACGGTAGTTGGCCGAAATAGCGTAGTGTGTACTGCGACTACGGAGCGGTCTGGTAAGCCCTTATTACTTCAATGGGTCAGCCAGAGGTCAGTGGGGGTCAGCCAATCAGTGCGGTTGGTCACTCGAGCAAGGAGACGTTCCGCGTATTCTTCACTGCGAAACTGCAAATAGAATGATCGCGACGGTAGCCAGAGTACGGAGACGGTCACAGCTGATTTAAATCCCCCGTATAGTCGTACTCCCGTCGCCGTGCGAAAAGACGCTAATACCCCTGTACTTCGCCTCGTAGTTGGATGCCGTACACGCACTCCCCTCCGAGCCCCTTCGTTGTTGGAAGGAATAGCTGCTTCGCCTATGTCGTCTTGATCAACAGTTTGATCCGTATCCTGGATGGTGCAGGGGTGCAGCAGAATAAAATTCCTTTTATTTTCGAGGAAATCCTCACGACATTTATCGGAAGGACACAAGACACTATATTCCATTTAAATGACATTCAACTGAAGGTGAGTTCGTGTTGCTTTGAATTATTCAAACATGCTTTTAAACATGTTAAAATTATTGATCCTATCAGTCATTGATTTAGAGAGTGAGGGTGAGAGTCAGATTGAGAGTAGGAGGGGGGGGGGGGGGGGGGGGAGGTGGGGCGATGGAGTTTGAACACACAATGATACAGACAAGATTATGATTTTACCAAGATTACTACATTTGAATCTTTAAATTGGCTAATTTTAATTCTAATATGTATGTCCTCTCTCCCCTGCCTTGGATGGCGACAGACCCAATGAATCCACTTTACCAACTTACATCAATTATAATGAAACGGAATAGGCGAATCAGTAATATAAGTGAAACGAATGATAACTAACCCGCTTTGATTAGTGACATTTTAAAAAGTTCAGAAGCAAAAAGTGTTGTGTAAATTTCGTGTTAACATAAATTGCCAAAATTGTTGTAAGTGGAAGATTTAATAACATTCCTCGAAATAAAAGATTGTGTGTGTTATGTCATGAAAACAAATTCTGCTATTCTTGTTAAGTGTAATTTGTTCGATAACCAACAGAAAAGATATATAAAACAATATTATTTGAAAAATCCAAACACTTTAAAGATGAATCAACTATTAATTGTGATAAGAAAACAATTATATCAAATTTAAGTTTTGAAGCTATGTGATTTGCATGTGAATAAATCTTGTAAGTATTTTTCTCAATGAAAATATAT
>JBAMJV010010267.1:0-19035 GCA_037951105.1 Echinarachnius parma | reverse complement strand
AAGACCGTTATTATTTAGCTCTTTTACCCCCCCCCCCCCCCCCCCCCCAATAATTATTACAATAAACCTGACTATAAAGCAAATCATTTCCTTTTTGAACAGACATGGAAGGTGTCCAGGTTGAACACATCCAAGCGATGTTAGAGCAGTACTCGGATGACATCACGATCGTCTTGAATGGATTTGAGTGTCTGCCCAAGGGGTATCAAGGAGACATCAACCAGGTCATCTGCGGAGAGAAGCTGCGTGATACCACTGTCTTGGTGACGACGGACACACACGGAGCATCCAGGCTCAAAGCTATGAACAAAGACTTCGCTCACATAGAGATGTTGTGAATAATTATAATCACAACTTGTTGAGTCTAAATAGGCAGACGACTACAACAGAGTGAGTAATATTTCACAAAGACATTTGGCGGATCTTCGTCAGCAGGCAGACACAGACTGACGGGACTGTCTTGGTGACATCGGACACATTGGGGCAATTATATACACGTCCTATCGTATTAAATAATATGAAACAAGACTTTTCCCATTATGTTGTGAATATAATCCAACTTGGCAGATCCTCGGCGGGTAGACACCAGCTAAATATAATGCCACTGTCTTTGTGACATCGGACACATAGGATCAGTCAAGAAGATGAACGAAGACTTTGCTCACATTGAGATACTGTGAATGTTTGGATACATCAACTTTTGTACGACAAAGAGTTAAATTTGTCCAATGTTTGTTGTCGTGTCATCACCTAAATATATCACACATTTCATTTGAAAACCAGGGAATGTACATAATGTGTATGTATTTGTTCGCTTTGAGAACAATCTGTTTTACGATTCTGAGTGAGTTTTTTCTTAATGGTTCTTCGGACATGTACTTATATTTCCTCTTGTTTGTAAAGGGATTTTTTTTCATTCAGATTATACGTTTTCATGCTGTTAATAAGTTTTGCTGTATTTGTGTATAACTTTTATGTTTGATGTGCAGTATTCACGGCTTTATTGTAAAGCAGCTTTTATCTCAAATCAGGCTTCACCGTAAGTTTCGATTGAAATTAGTATTCAACAAAATAATAATCCTGAAATATTCTCATCAGTAAAATTACACGTGAGCAAATATGATAATTTATATCAATCGTATAACATTCAATTTGCTCGAAATACCCCTTTTATCATAACATAGTTTTTATAAGTGAAAATGAGAAAAGAAAATATTCACTGGGATTCTTATATACCCGAGACCTCCGGATTGCTAGACCGATAATTGTGCTCTGTCAACTGTAATGAGCTAGAAAAGCTCAAGCCATATTTTATTTGCTCGCTTCCATTTATATTACATATTACTGGGGCCCGTTCCATACAACTGTATATTGTTGTAAAGACCATATTTTAGCTGCAAATTTGATATTTTGTTATCAATGTAGAAATTGTTTTTAATTGCTTTTGTAAAACGGATTTTTGTTGGAAATATTCCCAATCATGGCAATTATTTTATGGATACATAGTTTCCAATCGTTGTAAATCAAAACAAATGTATGAAACACCCCCAGCAGTTTCCCTTTGTTTGAAATATCTTTGTTGTTGTTTTAATCAGTGGAGTTGTCATGATTCACAGACCATGAAAGTGCGGTATAGAGATTAGAGATAGATGTAAACAGAACTTGGCAAAATCATGAAACTCTTGAATGAAAATCCAAAATAGCTCGAACTATTATAAATGTATACTTTTCATGCAATCGACATTGATCAGTTGATGCTTTGGGGTAACTTACCTTTTAAGTTGTAAGTTCATTCATGTAGACTGGATGAATAAAACGTACTCAGTTGGAGCTTTTGTATAAAGGTATGACCTGTAAATTTGTCATCGGGATCTGTCTGAAATTTCTGAAGCATTCCAGTGTAAATATGTGGTTTTTTTTATCGGAATTATGTAAATTATATAAATAATAATTAGATTATCGTTTGACATGTTTGTGCCGTATGAAGTTGTAATTTTGTATTAATGCACGATATTATACGAGATAATTCAATATTGTATGTGTCCATTTTGTTGGGGTTAATTACTTATTACTTATTGTCAGTTATGCACATGTGTTATGTTTGTGTATGTGATATTGTCCAATATTTGTTGCCGTGTCATCACTTATATTTCACATTTCATTTGAAAACCAGTGAATTTATTTGTATTTATTAGTTTGCTTTGAGAACAATCTGTTTTAAAATTCGGAGTGAGTTTTATTTTCTTAATGGTTGTTCGTACATCATTTTCCTCTTAGTGTTTGTAAATGGATATTGTTTTTAATTCAGATTACGTTTGCATGCTGTTGATAATTGTGTCTGTATTTGTGTAATACTATAGCTTGTGTCTATACAGACACAGCCGAGGCGAATTTGACGAATTGAATTTTTTAATCTTAATTATATTAGTCTGTAATGATAATAAACGCTTACATTCGCTGAATAGACACATTTCTTAAAAACAACAACACATATTTTATTAAGTGATATATGCATGTATCCTATATACCAAGCCAACATGGTCCACCGGTATATAGCAACACATAAAATGTTTTTTGTTTTGTTTTCTTACTCAGATGTTGCAAGTTAATTAATTGCCAATTTGCGTACGCGAGTACACATCATAAAGCATATCTACATCAAATGCAAATATTCTAATACCGAGTCTGCATTGAAATTATGGTTAGTATAGTGACAAGAAACTAAATAATTATGCAAAGATAGTGAGTAGAACTTTTCTCAAACGTCGTTCAAATTCGAACATTTCAATGTCTTACAAAGGTTTTATATTTATTTGTATTTATTTTAAATACATAAAGGGGATGGCAATACAAAACGTATTAAAAAATAACATCTTAAATTTATTATATACGACTGTATTGTAAACCACATTCATGACATTGGAAAATGTACGTTGGCCAAGGTATCGCACTATGATGATAATATGGAGCATGTTGAGTGAAGCCAAGCATTTCTACTTCATGAATATTCATAAACCATTTATCAGGAAGTATTTGTAAATATTTTGTTGGACACCTAAAGTTCGTTATGTGACAGAAGATACGTCACGTTAAAAATAAGAACGGACAATGGGAACCAACAGTCCCACACGACATCAATTATGACAAAGTTTCGATTTAAATTAGTACTTTAAACAAAATAATAATCCTGAAATGTTGTATCTCATGAGTAAAATTGCACGTGAGCAAATATGATAATTTATATCTTTTGTGTGAAATTCAATTTGCTCAAAATACCCCTTTTATCATTACATTGTTTTTATAAATGAAAATGAGAAAAGTAAATATGGCTTCCTCTGGATTCGCGGTACCCGAGACCTCCGGATTTTTAGACCGATAATTATGCTCTGCCAACTGAGCTAGAAAGCTCAAGCCATATTTTAGTCGCTCGCTTTCATTTATATTATATATGTCTGGGGCCTGTTCCATACAACTGTATATTGTTGTAAAGACCTTATTTTAGCTGCAAATTAGATATTTTGTTATCAATGTAAGAAATGGTTTGTCACTGCTTTTATAAAAACGGAATTTTGTTAGATATATTCCCCATTATGGCAATAACTTTTTGGATACATAGTTTCCAATCGTTTTAAATCAACAAAATGTATGAAACACCCCCACCAGTTTCACTTTGTTTGAAATACCATGTATTGTTGTTGCTTCAGTGGAGTTGCCATGTATCACAGACCATAAGAGGGCGGTATAGAGATGGATGTAAACAGAACTTGGCAAAATCATGAAACTTTTTAATGAAAAATCCAAAAAAACTAAAACTATTACTGATATGTGCCTAAAATGTAAAACCTTTCATGCAATCCACATTGATCAGTTGATGCTTTGGGGTAACTTCCCTTTTAAGTTTTAAGTGCATTCATGTATATAGACTGGTTGAATAAAACGTACTTAATTGGATGTTTTGTATAAAAGTATGACCTGTAAATTTGTCATTCGTATCTGTCTGAAATTTCTGAAGCATTCCAGTATATACTGTAAGTTAACTTTTGATGTAAGCCATAACATTCTCCAGAAATATGTTGTTTTTTATCGGAATTGTGTAAATTATATAAATAATAATTAGACTATCGTTTGTGATGTTTGTGTCATAATACACGATATTGAACAAGATAATTCAACATTTGTATGTGTCTATTTCGTTGGTGTTAATATTACTTATATTACTTGCACATTTGTTATGTTTGTGTATGTGATTATGTTGAGAGGCGTAGATTCGGGGCCATCGCGGGGAACACATGCCCCCAATTAATGTGTAAAATCACAAACTAACAAAAGGGTCTTTCTTCCAAAAAAGTGTTCTTCCGAACTGTGATGTGCGCCTCCCACCCCCACCCCATCGGTAAAGAACATTGCTTGTTGGAGGTTTATCTAGTTATTGACTGATATAGTAAGTTATTGAGTAACCTATTTATGACCGTGACATTATGTCATTTTATTTCGACAGAAGGCGTATAAATATCGAGCCCTGCATGCATGAACAAGTCCGGTTAACTAAAATCAGGTCGGGTTGTTTTGGCTATGCCTATCCTATAGCCGGGCCGGGAGAGGGTGGGGGGGGGGGGGGTTGTAATGCTTATTACAAATAAGTATAAATTGGGCATTGGTATCTGCTTAAATTCCAGTACTTTTGATCTAAGCCATACACTTCTCCAGAAATATATACAAAGCGGGGTTTCTATTTGTCGTCATCTTTTGTATACACAATTAGATTATTATCATACAGATTGATTGTTGTCGTTGTTGTTGTTTTCGCTGTTGAGAAACGTGATATTGAACAATAGTAATTCAAAATTGTTGGGGTTAATCAAGTTTGTTTGTATCAGTGAGGCATGCTTGTGTTTGTTATATGATGGGATGTGGGGCCATCGGGGACACAGGCCCATGATGCTCCGGAATAATTTGACAAAAACAAACAAAACTGGGAAAACATAAAACAAAAGAAATATAACTGTTCATCAGTAAGAAAATCATAATTGTCATGTCTGCAGCCGTCGAAAGTGCCGAAAAATGTGCCCGCATAAGATTCGACTTGAAAACAAACTTGCCTGTGTATAATTTAATCTTTCCACAATTAGTGTTTCAAAACTCCCGATGGCTACAGCAAAAAAAATGAAACCAACAAACAATAACTCGAACGATAGACAAAAATTAAACAGTCAATAATGATAACCACACTCAGTTAATGCAAGCATGTGTGTGTGGGCGGGGGGGGGGGGGGGGGGGGCATAACGTAGACAAATTTTTGCCGGGGTAAAGAAGATAATCATATAACCTGGGATATGGAGGGGCGCATTGACTAGGCAAAACAGATCAATTCTGTATCTGTATCACGTTGTGTTATAATTATATTATTTCTAAATCACCGGGTTGGGGGCGCATGCAGGTAGGCTATTCGTAAAATATCAGCTATATACCCGCAAATATTCGTCCCTCGATCCGGCATCCTACTCTTTTACATTTATGATCTTAATACCAAAAATGTACGTTTACGTTCAAATATAACATGATAAAAGGAAATCCAAGTCGGGCCTTCCCTCAAATGTGAACAACAGCCAACCAAACTAAAAGGAAAAAACACACACACAATAATTTTGGGGTGAACTACAAATTATTATCTAAAATTTAAAGGGATAGTTTAGTTTTGGTAAATAGATTTCAGTTTTGGTCAAACTGACTTTAATAGTAACCAAAACTGCACCAATGCAATACAAACTAAAAATTATAACTTCACCATGCTCGAAAGAATACAAAATTACAAATGACTAAGTATAAGCCTGTACGCGTTATCATTCAAAAAGTGCCGTTAAAATTGAAAACTCATCGGTTTCAACCATTTTAAATAAAATATTGTGCATGTGATGTTTTGAATTATAGTGATTAGATACAGAGATAAGGAATAATTATCAATTTTGAAAAGAGGAAGCATTTAAAAATAAAATTTGATGGCTGGTTCAAAATTATCGAATAATTATGGGGGCCCCACAATTATTACAATTGGTTACGTTTCTGGATATTTCGGCCATTTCTGAACAATTTGATCAAATAAAGTTTATTCTGTTATTCAAATTGATATGCTCATTCAAATTTGACACTCAGGTGTTCTTTATCTCACAAAAAATAATTGTGTGTAGCGCCCTCTTTACCCACACTGGACTATCCCAAACGCACAGCTTCACCCCCACCCCCCCCCCCCCCCCCCCGCCCCCTCCCCCTCACAAGGTCTCCTTCCAGGCGCACCGGAAGCAGTTTTGGATTGGGGGGGGGGGGGGGCAAAACCCAAAGGGGGCTCACGGTTGATGTGTTTAGGGGCTCATGCCCAACCACACTCACAGGGTTCCCCCCCCCCCCCCCCCCCCACGGTCAAGGGAGCTTTTGCATTTTGGGAATTGAAATTGTGCAATCTGGTGGATAAAACCATAAACCATATGCCACATTTGTATGATCCAACATCATAGCTTACAGCTAAAAATGAGTCCTGAGGGAGCGAAGAGCCTGCGACCGAGGGCTGGGGCAGAGCCAGAGGGGGAGGGTTTGGAAGGGGGACCGTATCCCCCACCCACGGGAAGATTTTGCATGTATTTACTTGTAATGGTGCGATTTGGTGCACGTCACACAAACAGCATGCAGAGCAATATAACAGCCTACACAGGAACTACGTGGACCAGTACAGAAAAACCCACCCCAGATGCACCAAATTTTTCTTTTCCTTTTTCTTTCTTTTTTGTTGTGGAGGGTTGGGGGACTTTTTGGGGGGCAAAAACGCGTTTTGCCCCCCCCCCCCCCCCCCCACTTTTTGGATTGGGGGGGGGGGGGGCGGCCGCCCCCTGCCCCCCCCCCCCCCCTCCCCACTTCCGGCGCCTATGTCTCCTTCTCCAACAGATTGCACCTGACACCTCATTTTCGAGCATCTGAAGGGTCTAGGCTCGGCTTGCACACATACCCTGGTATGTCACCGAGCTGAGAAGTCTGCACGATGTACTGTGCCGGACTGACCAGATGATGCACCGTTAGGTCGGATTTGAGCGATGGACAGGCAGCATGAAGTAGGAACTCCATAAAAATGATTGAAAAAAAAAAAAAAAATTATAATAATAATAATTAAGTATTATGGCGTAAATATTCATTTTGAATGAACGCCAAAATAATAAAATAACAACAACAACAACCTTCTCCCTCCCTAGGCCTACCTATACTGTTTGGCTGATTCTTTTACCCCATTTTGCATTCTGCTCAAACAGCTGGCGTACCATACTCAAATTAGGCGGTTACCTAATTAGGATTTATTTGTGACTTATGGAAGCACCAGCCGCGATATAATAGGCTATTCGTGTGATTTATTACAGTAGCGATTCCTCTTACAGATTAATAATCTTATATCGAGTAAACGATCCGACGACGGAGATACCGAAAGTTGTTTTCTCCTTCCTTGATGCCAAAATGGTAAGTCCTTTTTCCAATTTTTACTGTACTTACCGGTAGATTATCTCGCTTACTATAATCTCTAGTTAGTATCAGCAATGTTGTATGCTTATATGAAGCGTTATATATTATGAACATCGACAGTCATCGGCGTTGGCGTTGCCGTGTTGCAAATTGCATTGATTGATCCATATTAATTATTTTAATTTTTGTCAAATTAAAGTACTGAAATCACGCCTTGGATCTTTCACACTTCTCTTGTATAAGCCTGTTGTTTGGCGTATGGTAACATATGAATGAAATGTGTTTTGACCTCCCTGCTTAGAGGTATAAAAGATTGAATTAAGCGTTTCTGAACGTTTTCCGATTGTAGTCAAAGAGTATCTGAATTCGGATACGCGATCGTCCAGTATCCGAATTCGGATACTTCGCGCACTATGCTAGCTACATTATGTATGAACTATGAAGGTGTATCCTAACCTAACCAGGCTCTGTGCGTAGCACAGAGCCTGGCATATTGAAGTGTGTGTTAGGTGTATCGCTCGTAACAATTATTGGTAAAAATAGTATATAAGATACTATACAATTTATATCTGGTTTTATACTTACGACGGATGTTATCCATGGACATCAATGGTCCACTGTCTTGATACATGAGGCTCCATTCGGTGTATTTATTCACAAAATTAGGTTTTTATCGTCCAGATTGTGGTAAGAAGCAAAAATTCCAAAATGGTATCCGAATTTGTGTCCACAGTGCGCATGCGTGAGGTCGCAGGTCAAACTTTGGCGTACGAGCCATATAAGCCAGGCCACTGTACTCGATGTTAACCTAACCGCCTGGCATATACATCGCTCGAAATCTTGCAGGAACATGTTTGTAGATGGGCGATGAGGTGTTTTATCCTCTTTAAGCAGATTTTTTTTAAATTTTGTTTACTTGTACTGCACCCTAAAATACCTATGTACGACGGCGCTACACAAAATTACTATGAAAACAATGATAACCTACCTCAAATTGATTATTTATGTCGATTGTCCTTGTTAGAATCCCGCTGTGCGATGCCGACGGATCGAAAAAAAAAGCCGGATTCTAACAAGGACGATCGACATAAATAATCAATTTGAGGTAAGTTATCATTCTTTTTATAGCAATTTTGTGTAGCGCCATCGTACATAGGTATTTTAGGGTGCAGTACAAGTAAACAAAATTTTAAAAAAATCTGCTTAAAGAGGATAAAACACCTCATCGCCCATCTACAAACATGTTCCTGCAAGATTTCGAGCGATGTAATGCCAGGCGGTTAGGTTAACATTGAGTACAGTGGCCTGGCTTATATGTATTAGTCAACCGATCGCCACTTACGCGCGGAACCGGAATAAAACCTCGCCTATATATCCCAGCATGCATTGCCGATGACTTTTGAGGCGACAGGACAATTTCGAATATTTGTGCGAAGCCGTTTGGGATTAATCATCAATTTGAGGTAAGTTATTATTCTTTTTATATAATTTCTATGTAGCGCGCAGATAAAACGCACTTTTGTTCTCTAGAAAAGGTTAACCAAATTAAAAAAAATTATAATTAAAGGTGATAAAAACACCTCATCGCAAAAACGCTACACCATTTCGATCGTCAGTAATTCACAGCTCTGTGCTACGCACAGAGCTGATCATAGTTAGGTGTATCCTAACTTCGCGCACGAACATTTCGGATTTTTTCAAAGTGGTTTAGGATCAAGAAAATTACAGTAATCTCAATGAAACAATAATAAATTACCCCTCAAATTCTGAGGATTCGATTTATCTTAAACAATTTCATTTAAACTCACAATTTGTGGTGTTAATGGCCCGATTCCGTGACTATGTCATATCAGCAAGAACTTCTTCACCGAGTACGGTAGTCTCCATACTTCGCGCGTAATACATAGGGCACCCTGCCATTGACTTAACACGTATCCCGTGTAGCAAACCGTAACACGCATTTCAATGGCAGTGTGAGGATGCAAACAGTTTGCGCGCATTAGCATCTTAGCATGCGCAGCGTTGTCAAGCTATCTACGGAGATTGCGCGATCCGAAAGTAAATTTGAAGGGTAGGTCGAATAAAGGAGCATTTTGTGCAGCCTTTCGATGACAACAAATATGTTCTACTGGAACGATTTCCGTTTAATTTGCTTGATACTTCCTCCTCCATAATTTTGTTGGAACACCAAAGTTGTGATTTACAAAAAAGACCACAAAAAGTAAGTATTTCTTCAGAAATATCGCTCTTTATTTGCTAATTTTTTGGTTGATGAGTAATTGA
Source organism: Echinarachnius parma (assembly GCA_037951105.1). NCBI lineage: Eukaryota > Metazoa > Echinodermata > Echinoidea > Clypeasteroida > Echinarachniidae > Echinarachnius > Echinarachnius parma. The sequence continues at coordinate 9,255 of JBAMJV010010267.1, read as the reverse complement.
TGTGTGCTCTTTCAGTTGACATTGAAAATTTCCGTCGCCGTGTCCGTGTTCTAATGTTTGCGTATCTCGCCTATGATGCGCGAAGTTGGGATACGCGCGAAGTTAAGAGACCTGTCCATGTAGATCGACAAATCTATCGCTTTCATGGCCTTTTTGACATTATTATTGTTATTTTCACTGTCGGCATTCTAGCGATAGACGCTATCTATACACTGTGCCTTGCGCAGTAAGAACACCGTAGCTCCACAGTAAAAGTTAGTTACGGAAAATCATTTTTTTTTCACATAAAACACCACATTCTCACACTTTGAGCGACATTTGTAGCCCTATCAATACATTTAGGGCTGATATAATACTTTAACTCACCGATATCGTGTGTCGCTATACATGTCATTCTATAATTACGGCGAATTGTGAGATTTTCCACAATTTTCCATGCCTCTTCTTCGGTCTTTCGCGGTACTTTTGTTCAAACTGCAAAAAAAAAATATATAACGTGCATCCGTATGCGCGAACACTTTTTCAGAAACTTAGGCAGCTAGGTACGGTACAGCGCGCGCGCCGCAAAGCTGCTATAACTTGGCGCGCCCAAGTTCTGTATAGCAGCTTTGTGGAAAATCTCACAATTCGCCGTAATTATAGAATGACATGTATAGCGACACACGATATCGGTGAGTTAAAGTATTATATCAGCCCTAAATGTATTGATAGGGCTACAAATGTCGCTCAAAGTGTGAGAATGTGGTGTTTTATGTGAAAAAAAAAATGATTTTCCGTAACTAACTTTTACTGTGGAGCTACGGTGTTCTTACTGCGCAAGGCACAGTGTATAGATAGCGTCTATCGCTAGAATGCCTACAGTGAAAATAACAATAATAATGTCAAAAAGGCCATGAAAGCGATAGATTTGTCGATCTACATTATGTAGGGCTCGGCTAGATCGACAAATCTATCGCCAGCGTTTTCGCCAGGAAAAAATTCACGCGTGGCGCAAAAACACAAACTTATATGTCGGAAAAATTACCCGTGGCGCATGGTGTTGCTGCTAATCAAGCACGGGATGCCGCACCGCAGGGCTAGGGGTAGGGCCGGGAGTCCCGTAGATCGACGAATCTATCGCTTTCATGGCGTTTTTGACATTATTATTGTTATTTTCACTGTCGGCATTCTAGCGATAGACGCTACCCATACACTGAGCCTTGCGCGGCAAGAACACTGTAACTCTGCAGTAAAAGTTAGTTACGGAAAATCAGTTGCATTCAAATACAAAACACCACGTTCTCACACTTTGAGCGACATTTGTAGCCCTATCAATATATTTAGGGCTACTATAATACTTTAACTCACCGATCTCGTGTGTCGCTGTACGTGTCATTCCATAATTCCGTCGATTTTTACAATTTTAAAACGATTTTCCATCACTCTTCTTCGGTCTTTCGCGCTACTTTTTGTTCAAACTGCAAAAAAAATATATATAATGTGCACGCCCAAGTTCTGTATCTATAGCAGCTTTGCGGCGCGCGCGCTGTACCGTACCTAGCTGCCTAAGTTTCTGAAAAAGTGTTCGCGCATACGGATGCACATTATATATTTTTTTTTTTGCAGTTTGAACAAAAAGTACCGCGAAAGACCGAAGAAGAGTGATGGAAAATCGTTTTAAAATTGTAAAAATCGCCGGAATTATGCGCGCCAACTGCCTTGTAAGTTGCACTCTTAAAAAGTGCCGAAAAGGAACGAAAATGCAAGATTATTACGATCGCACCTATTCTAGACTATCTCTTATTTTACTTACATGTTTGCAAGGCTTTTAAAGGCATATATGCGTGGGTTATTAGACGCGTGGATCCATCTTGCGCACTTTTACGCACGTTACATAATCCCCATTGGCTCAGTTATAAGTAGCTATTGCAAACTGTCCCACTTCCGAATACCCGAGTCAAAAATGCATCAAAAATAGTCGCGTTCGGAATGTTTGTACTAGTCGAATGGAGATCCATCAGAGATGTTTACGAGCGAAAATATCACGTAACACGCTTAAACGCAACCGACTTCAAAGTGCCGCTGTTTGATGCCTAGGTGACAGCGTGAGAAATTTGTTTGCTGCATGCAATTTCATAAGAAGGCCTTTGTTCAGATATTTCGAAGCACCTCTCTTCGATCGATCCAACACATATCGTGAGTTTACCTCGAGAGATTACGGTGGAGTCGAGTTGGAATTTGCTGACTACCCTTTATAACCCACGCATATATATGCCTTTAAAACAAATACGAGAACAATTACCTGCAAAACGGCGAAAAAAATGCGCTGATCGATAATCTCGATATAAATTTTCTAACTCGCTCGGACAAGGTGAACTGAACCTAGCACACTTTTGTTGCCAATTTGCGAACGGGCCGGCGTAGACTACACTACATGTTATATGATATCGCAGCCCAGAAATTGGCAACGATCGCAAACGATCTGATTTTCTGCTATGTTCAATCGCTTATTGAAAGTCTCGCTCGCGTAACAAGCGCTTGAGTTTTGAATGTTTTACTTCCGGAAAAGTAATATTTTGCTCAAAACTGAGGTAATACTAAATATTCTGTAACTATATTTCCGTAAATATTGTTTCATAAATCCAGCAAAGTATCGATACTTGTCATTTTATTGCCGTATAAAAAGATGAATTTGAGAGCGAAACACTGCATTTTTGCAGACCGCTTTATGAGATTCGATCGGATGAAGCCGCCGCGCAGCAGCGGTCCAGCTGCCTGTGCTGGCGGCCGCTCGGCGCCCGCGGGCGGCCGGCCGGACGACCGGGCGAGGGCTGGGTGTACGGTGCGTGTTTCTAAAATCATATCGGAGATTTCCTCGTCTCCTCAAAGCGATTTAAGAGTGAGGATGCGGCTTTATTTGGCAATAATATTTGTTGTATTTGTGGAGACAAATCATCAAATATGAATTATGAAAATGGTGTCTGCAAATATGGGGCAATTGTCATGAATTTATTGATTTTACACATGGCGGTATGCCCTCCCAAGGAAAAAAGCAGTATCTGACATTTTTGTTGATTTTCACTTTTTTGCAGAAAAATACTCAATAAACAATGCTCTTTCATGTGATACATTCAGTTTTCTGAAAAAAATTTGGGAACACCATTTTTTCCCAACCCTCAAACGCAGTATCTACAGTCAACCTCCACTTTCCCCAAGGAAAAAAGCAGTATCTACACAGCTAGTCTCGCCACAAGACAAACCAATTATTTATAAGCAGACAATATGAATAATGCGCATTTATAATAATTATATCTTGTATGAACAAATTTCACTACTTATATGAATTGCGAAGCACAATATATTGAAGCAAATTTAACATATAAGTGCATTTTCCAATGCGACCAACATTCTTCTATAAAGCGCAGAGATTGTGACAAAGGCTATTCAAGTATGCATGAAAGTGCGTGTACCTCTGCCACATTCACACAATGCACAGACTGACTGCGCACGGCATATGATGCTGTGCAGTGAGTTAATGGCATGTGATTTTAACGCATACATACATGCAATTGAGTCATGTGTACAGTAATGCAGTCCTAATCTTCTACTAAATTAAGCTCTTCAGTACCAGCATGGATTAGTAAGAATTGTTTTATCCATAACATAAGGCATAATTCATCACCCTCCAAATTTCTATGTAGATACTGCGTTTTTCCTTGGGGAAATCGATCACGCACGGTGTTGGGAGCATGTAACATGCATTATTCCATATTTAAAGTAACTTAAGACTTGATAAGAGAGGGCGCTCTTTATCATTTCAAAGTTTTGTTTTAACTCTAACTTATACACTTTTATAACAAATGTATAAACAATCATTTTTGCGTGGTTAATGAATACAATTCATGCTTCGTATTTTCTTTCATTGCGGAAATATGGGCCAATAAGTCCCTTTTTAAAGAAAAGTGTGACTCGCCTAGAGAGGGCGCTTTTTAATTAATCAAACTTTTTTCCCTTTAAAGTATGTTAATAGTACATACAGAATATATCCGAAACATTTTCGATTGTTTTATCCATAACGTAAGGCATAATTTAACACCCTCAGAATTTCTATGTAGATACTGCTTTTTTCCTTGGGGAAATCGGTCACGAACCATGGATTTTCCCAAAGTATCTACATTTTCATGAAAATCTCAAAATTAAACCGAAAATTCAATTGTTCATGTATGAAGAAAAATAGACACCTATATAGCCTTTAATCACACACTTAAGATATCTTCACAAGTTTATTATTTCCGAGCGGCTGTGGCAAAAACACAAAAGGGTCAATATCTCAGTTTCTAGAAAACGCTGAATCGTGTAGATACTGCCTTTTTCCTTGGGACGGCGCTTATCTCATCAAAATTTTCGGGTGGCGCAAGTTTGAAGAATAAATTTACGCGTGGCGGCACCGCAACGCGAAAATTTATTCTTCAAACTTGCCTGGCGAGAATGTTGCTGTCATGGCCTCTTTGACATTATTATTGTCATTTTCACTGTCGGCATTCTAGCGATAGACGCTACTGATACGGTCGTCGGTGCGATCCAAGAACACCGCAAGTCTGCAGTATGCAGTAAGTGACTTACAGAAAATCAGTTGACTTCGACTAAAAAAAATACATATTTTCGTACTCAGAGCGTTTTGAAATGGGTCACTTTTGAGGCTCCCCCACATTCATCTCCCTGCAGCCGCCCTTTACAAAAATCATTATAAATGTCACATTTTCATACAGAAGAGTTGTTGGGCTTTCCGTTGATATCAATTTAAATCATGAATATTTTATTTGAAATGCTAAAAAATCCTCCCAAAAGCTCGAAAAAAATGCAACGCTCTGATTTTTTGTCAACTCCATATCTTTTTGTCTGATTTCACACTCGACCCATCCATTTGCATAATCTTTACGATTAATATGCCATCGTAATGAAAAGATAATTTCCATTAAAATGGTATCCAATTCAACAATTTTGATGAATGGAAAGGGTGGCAGTATTCAATAGAATGTTAACCTTCAGAAAACTGATCAACACAGTCATGCACTCGTAAATTGAATGCATTGGGGCCATTTTGCGAGATTTCACTTCCTGCCTCCCCCTATTCTCTGGGCTACTGCAATTGCCCCAATTGCATAATCACTCACTACACATAATGCATCGTTTGAAAGGTATATAATGAGGCTTTATTGTGACACCGATTTCGAGTATTCTTATTAAAAAATACGAGAGATATGATCGATGAAACTTGAGTTTCCGAACTTTTTTTGAGGGGTTTATAATACTTTTACTCACCGATCTCGTGTGTCGCTATACATGTCATTCTATAATTACGGCGATTTGGGAGATTTTACAATGCTTTCCACTTGCCATCACTTTTCCTCGGGTCTTTCGCGGAACCTTTTTTCGAACTGCATACATTAATGCATGCATCCATCCGTATGCGCGAACACTTTTTCAGAAACTTAGGCAGCTAGGTACGGTACAGCGCCAGGTTCTGTATAGCAGCTTTGCAGCACTGTTTACCATACCTAGCTGCCTATGACTAAAATGAAAATAATAATGTCAAAGAGGCCATGAAAGCAATAGATTTGTCGATCTAGGGCTAGGCCGCCTATAAAAAAAGTATAAAGCCCACTGCAGACACTGAGACCATGAGACAGAGCCGACTCGACCCGATCCGACTGGTTTCAATCAGGCTAGAGTTGGGCCAAGTCGGTCGGATTCGATTCATCGTGTTGAATCGGCCCCAATTGACATCCGACTGTCTCTCGTCTGGCAAAATGTGTGTCGCGAGGGCACTGAAAAAGTGAAAACTAAGCCGATCCGAATGAAAAGTGAAAACCAGTCGAGTCGGCTCTGTCTGCGCCAGAGCTTAAGTCTACAGAGAGCCAGCGCTTGCGCTGGCGCTCTACGATCACTCACAGAAGCCCCCAAACTTGCACTTTTGTGTGCACGATATATGATACGATAATCATACATGTAGTAAATTGGTATGTACAAGAACAAATATGACAGTCAATTGGTAGATGTTGTTTCCTGGATCACAGGAAACAGAAGACATACAGCGCAAATATAATTTAAATACTCAATGAAAGACTAAAGCTTGCTTGACAAAAAAGGTATAATAATGTAAAATAAATGAAGGGATTATATAGCCATGACATTGCGGACCAAATCTATAATCTTAGCTACCATAACACCTACAACTTCAAATGCATACATGTTTATTAATCAAAATGGTTTTATTACAACTTACAAGCATGGATTTGTCTGAACTGAACATCATATTTAATATTTTCCCATTAAAGTATTTAAACATCCATCTACGCTATATCTTTCTACTGCTTCCTTTTGATATGTTTTGCCGTTTACAGGACATTGGATTTGCCAGATGTATGTGGAGAATCTCATGGTGACAGACTCCCAGCAGCTGCTGTGCAATCTCAAGTAAGTTGAATTCCTTCAGGGGGTGTTTAAAACTGAAATTTAAGTCTACATATTTGTTTTATACCGGGCCTGGCCTCATTTAAGGGCACTCCATTACAAGGTTCGGCAAATTCTGTTTATTTGAGGACAAAAGCAGCTAAGGTAGGGGAAAAGTCAGCTCATTTTCCAGTTTTAAGCAGCACATTTTTGGTTTATTCTGTAAAATTTACAATTTTGGAGTAATATATCAGCTAATATTGACTAAGTCTAAGACATTAACAAAATTTTAATTATTTTCTTCAAGCAATCAACCTTGGCCCCCATTGAAATTGTTTTGTTTTCTTCATTAAGTTAGTCTATCTTGGTTTCAATAGACTGAAGCCACAAATTAATTTTGTACTGTTCAATATTGTTAGATTTTGGCATAACATGCATTTTCTGTAGACCTATTTTGTCAAGACGATTTTCTATTATGTACAAGACTATGTATGAGTGTCTAGCCTTATCTAGATAATACATGTAAGTTGATTTTTATTCTATAAGAGTGACTGTTTTAAACGTCCAATGTGTTGTTTTATAAACAAAATTGTTGTATTTACTACGCAGGTTGATGAAGAATGCAGTTATTGGGAGTAACAAGCAGAAGACAAACCTGATGCTATGTGGGGCAATAGACAGGTAACTTAAAGGAACTACATTCAAACATAGAGGAAACTGACTAGAAATATTTGAGTAATTAAAAGTGAGCAAAGAAAAATAGGCTTCGCCGGGAATCGAACCCGAGACCGCCGGATTGCTAGACCAGTGCTCAAACCATCAAGCCACGAAGACTTTGTATGGTGGGCGTTCCCATGAAACCCTTTTCAATGCTCGATTAGTCAGAAGCTATATAAACTGGGCCAATCCCAAGGATAATTAAATCAACTTTTATAGAGAAAGGCGCAGGATCACGCGAAGTGATGCAGCTTTTTTAAAGGAACTACAGCGTCTAGATGGCCTAATTTTCACAATTCGGCTCTCTATATAATTTTTCCCGAAGAACAAGAATTTGGCAGTCATTTCTCATGAAATCAATCAATTTTGGGGTAATTAGTAAATATCTAATTGTCCTGGGAACGCCCCTTTTAAATCGCCAAAATGTGACGTCATCTAAAGAACGGACTAATGAACTAAATTCTTTAGATGACGCGTCATGACGTAAGCCAATGAATTGTCAATCACATGTCAATCACGCTGCCGATTCCGGACCCTAAATTTGGTGGGGGCGTATAACTGGCTGCTAAGTGAGATTTGGCATCAGAAAACTAGTCTTAAATCACTACTGTGTTTATTTTCATGGATTTTTTTTCGGCAGACCTATGTTTGAAGTCATCAACTATGGAATAAGTGTCAAAAGTACGTTGTATTCTTTAGTTCCTTTAATAAACATTATCTCGCAAAGTGTGATGAAATCAGAAAACTCAGAACATTTCGTACGCTGCTGCTGTACTTAATATTTTATATCCAGGTAACTTTATATTGTTGTACAGTTCAAATTCTTGGGTTACCAAGTTAATTTTGAAATACAGTACAGACCAGGAAAATAGCACAATGTTGTGCCGGGCACTAGAGTATTCAAAATTATCAGCCTTCTGTCCTAGGGTTACCTGAAATGAGGTTCTGTCCACCATAAATTTATATTTATATCTCCAATGTCTGGTGGCATTGCGCCCTAAATCCTGATCTCATGAAAACTGTTTGATGAGTCGATCACTCATATTGAAAACACTAAGAGCACGAGACATTCCTAACTAATAGTAATTCATATCTTGCCAACTTTTGCTTCTGGATTGGGTGAACGTACAACAGAATCTGTTTCCTTTTGGGCTCACCTAATTCTGGTGCCGAAAAATTTAAGTTCTATATTTAATTTTCTTGAGTGGCCGGAAGAAAATTATAGTTGAAAAGCAAGCATTGAGTTAAAGTGAGGCCTGTAAAGTGTCTAACTCCACGAAAATTACTTGGAGCTTCCTTGTTTCTCCTCTACCGTGTTGTTTAGCTTATGGTAAGATAAGAATAAAATAGGGTTAGATTTTTTCAAATGCCTCTTTAGTATGACGATATCTATCATTCAGCTCAACAACGTTAATTAACGGTCATGAATCTCATAAACGTTTGTTGTAAAAGCTGACGCATATTTTCGCTTTTTTAACCAGGAAAGCAGTGTTCTTTTTCATTGAAACTTTTACACATCATTCGGACATATCTTACAATGATTTTGGTACAGGATTGAAGTCTCAAATGTCATTTTGGGCAATATCTGACACTTTACAGACCTGCACCTTTAAGCATAATTGTTTTGTTCGCTATTAAATTGTCACATTTAGACCTACATGTAAAGCAAGCATAGGGCATTATAAATGATCCATCTAAGAAATTACTGTGAATATGAATGCAAAGTACACCAAGTACATACATATCAAAACTGATCAGCAGCAAGCTTGAAAGATCAGTTATACACAAATAATACGCATCAATACATACAGCGTAGGAATTATACTACTTGTACTCTCCAGCATGTAAAACAAAATTTGTTAATGCGTACAGCTATGTATAGGCTGAGCCGCTGAGGAATCATGACTTTCCTTTGTCAGACTAGATGATTGATTTACCCATTTTTAACAAATTAGACACAGAAAGCAACAAAATAATAACTAAACAATGAATAGAAGTTATAGAACTATTGATGTATAAGTTTCAATCACCAAAATGCTTTTGTTAAAAAAAAAAATTCTAGTCTCCCATTTTTTGCACAGGCAATATTTTAGTAGATAAGCAGTT
>JBAMJV010010266.1:0-15218 GCA_037951105.1 Echinarachnius parma | reverse complement strand
GTATTCGATAATCTAATCACTATTTCAACAAAACATCACATGCACAGTAATTTATTTTAAATAGTTTGAACCAATGCGTTTTTTGAAAGCGCCCTCTTTAGTTTAAACAGTTCTTTTTGAAGGATAACAGGATTTTTACATAGTCGTTTGTAATTTTGTATTCCTTTTGAGCATGGTGGAGTTATAACTATTACTATAGTTTGTAATGTAATGGTGCAGGTTTTGGTTACTAAAATTCAGTTTGACTAAAACTGTAACTCTCTCTACCAGAACTCAACTATCCCTTTAAATAAATATTCAACACTTTGCGAAGGGGTTGTGTTATTCATGAAAATGCAATTAATCACCGAAACTCACGGAACCATGCAACAGGGCCTATGGTTCCGTAAGCGCCAAACGTTTGGGAGTGCGTCAATTCTATACCTGCGTACGCACGGTAGAGGGGCGTACGTCTTGACAAAGGGCTAGTTTTCGTCTGCAGACCAATGAACAATTGTTATAGTATCGTTATGGGTTTTAGAATTATATAATTTGTCCGGAAACCAATTTTTCTGAACTTGCTGGAGGAATGGACTACTCAAACTATTATATTAATTGTAAGAATATTATTTTTTGGTGGTGGTTCCTTTTAAACTTGTAGTTACTTCTTCTTGCGTATGAGGCAGTACAGCTTCTACGCAACATCACGCACGTTTTGTAGCCATTGAACAGTGTCAGGGTCCAAGTTGTTTAAGTCTGGGTTTGGGTGGCCGGGTGGGCGAAGGGTTGGGCACTCTTCAATGATGTGGGAAGCTGTCTGCTCGGGTGCTCCACATATGCAAGCCGGAGAAGGTCTGAGTCCCCAGCGGTGCATGTTGGCATTAAATCTGCCGACCCCTGTGCGGAGCCTGTTGAGAGTGACCCAATCCTTTCGGGGTAGATCCGCACCTGGTGGAAGTTTAGTGTTTGGAGTCACCGTGAATTGAGGGGGTCTGCTGCCAGCTGTCCTTCCATGCGGTGAGGGTGTTGTGGGTGCCTTGCCGCAAGGTGTCAGCATGGCGACTGAACGGTCTGCGTGAGCGTAGGCGTTGGCGGCCCGGTTGTGTGTTCTGGATGGTATGGTGTAGAGGGTGTGTACGGTCTTGGAGTGCTTTGTTTACTAGTTGTTGGGTATAGTGTTCTCTGCGGATGGCGGGGGAGCAATACCAGCGAGCACTGGCAAGAGGTCAGTTGGTGTTGGTCTGAGGGATCCTGTGATGATCCTCATGGTCTCGTTTAGGGTGGTGTCCAGTTTGGGTGTGTGTGAGCTTCGACAACATGCAGGGGCGGCATACCCGGCAGCGAGGGCGCCAGTACGAAGCGTGGGAGTTTTAGCACCCCTGGTGGTGCCCGCAATGCGGCGGAGTAAGTTGTTCCTAGATTAGAGTTACTGGTAAAACTTATAACATGTCTATACTAATTATATCGATTACTTATCAGTTTGTGCAATAATGGATGTTCCCCTGATTTTGTTCGAACTGCGTTTCTAGTATAATAGACAAGAACCGGGGATAAAGCTTTCCTAATTGTTCATAAAGTCATTTAGTAAAACAGATGAAGTTCATAACTATATATAACTATATAGCAGTATTGGAAAGCGCCCCACACAAAATGAAATATCCGCTTTTATCACCGACCACCGACAATATGAAATAATACTCGAGCTAACCCTAGGCCTTACATAATAATAATGATAATAAATTACTTTTTTGTTTTTATAGCGCATTTAAAAACCGGAGAAATTCGCAATGCGCTTCATGACAAACCAGAAACATAACATCTAATATCTACATTTTACATTTGAACTTGTGTCTAAATGTACATCAAATAACATGATTTAACTGATTAACAAAATAAAGTGCGGCTTAAAATACAAAACAAATCAATTATCAAATGAAGAAATGTAGCTACAGTAACAGACTCATGTATACCATTATATAACAAAGGTGGGAGCAGTTAATGAAGTTATGCAATTCATAATTACAAACATGCCTCTATAAATGTGTAGGTTTTAAGCTGTTCTTTAAAGATTTTGCAGTTGGACTGGGAACGAATTTTGTTTGGTAACAGGTTCCAGAAAGTGGGGCCGACAAAAGAGAACGAGTGTTCACCGTCGTTTTTTTTTTGTGGGGGTACATGATGAAATTGCTGGTTAGAGCCAACATTTCCTATATTTTTGTCAATTTTTCTTAAAGGAAGACCTAATGTTATTTAAAAACATGCTCACAAAACCATCACAAAAAACATAAAAAAACATTATGTTTCATCTAAAAGTAAAATTTCCCAGCAAAAATTATGTCAAAATATGGGGAAAATTATTCTGGGCCACAAACAAATCAGCATGTGGGACTACACAGATATTTTTACGTGGGACACAACAAATCAAATAGTTTGGAAAGTAAAAGAGATAAATAACTAGATTTGTTTCAAATTACACTCCTAAACATGCATTTATGAACTAAAATCGAAATGCCATCAAAGTGTACATACAATTCAGAGAAATTCAATATATTTTCAAAAAATTTTGAAATATCAAATATCATGTCAACATTTGATTTTTGATGCCACATTATGACATTTCTTTCCGAAAAATTACTCAGAATTTGTCTGGTTGAATATTTTAATTGATTCTTTCTAAAATGAGATATGGTATCATATAAATTTAAAAAAATTATGTATTTTTCGTAATCCGTTTGTGCACATGAAAATTCTCGAGATTCTAAACTGAACCTCTTTCTACCTTTTGCTAGCCAACATTCAAATGTTGCGAGATAATTGTCTTATATGAAAGAAAATACAATGAGCTGGTCTGAATTCTATTGATTTTTTAGAGCTCGAAATAATAAACGGTCGATGCGACCATTTGATTAGCCTAACATTTGCATACTATTTGTGTGTTTGTATTTGGTATTCACAAAGCAACTATTACATTTATTTCGGTTAAGCACGATCAAAGAGATTAAACTGTTGGGTGTATTATCTTGTAACTTGGTCAAAAAATAAAACACTTTCCATGAACATATATTTAGAATAGAAAGGAAATGCGCATAAGAGTTAGACTAAAAAGCGATTGTTCTTTTCTTAAAGGGTACCACCACCCAAAAATAATATTCTTATAAATGAAAGGTAACATATTTAGTAGTCCATTCCATCAACAAGTTCAGAAAAATATGTGTCCTGAACAAATGTATAATAATTGGAAAACGCATCACCATTATAAAGCATGCGTTCATGGGTCTACATGTACGAAGACTACCTTTGTCCAAAGCGAACGAATCGTCCGGGATTCTATTGTCTCCAAACGTACGCGTGAATAGAATTGGCGCACTCGCAAAATATGTTTGGCGCGTACGGAACCATGAAAAAATTATGGTTCCGTATAATAAGTGGTGGTAATTAATATCATTGTTTATGAATTACACAACCCTTGCAACAATGTTGGGTATCTATTTGATATCACAAAACGGTACCAAAACATTAAAATTATGTGTTGTTCTAATTTGCCTGGTGGTCCCCATCATTTGAATATACTGTGGACTTGAGAATGTCACCAACTTGATGTAATTAGTCATTTAGTATTATAACATTATGGTTTATAGAATGTTTTTATAATGAACTTGAACATGCCTTTAAATGACCGACACTCTGATCTACAAAAATGCATTGAAATTGACTATTTTGAGCAATAAAATATTTGATATATTATAACAGTCGCGTATACAGGAACTGATCGCGGGTGTGTAATTATAATCGGCGAAGACGGGCGAACAGGCTGTGAAATGAAATGTTGGCCCTATATCAGCGGCGCGCATGCAACTGTCAACTTATATAATCAGGGGGTGTATTCTGAAAACAATTTTAAGTTAAAATTTATTGTATCTACGTCATATCTATATAATCTACGTCACTACAATATTTTTCAGCAAATCGCTATTCCTTTAGTTGAATATTTTTAGTGACATAGATATGACGTAGATACAATAAATTAAAAAATACTTAAAATCGTTTTCAGAATGCACCCCTAGATTTCAGATTTTACCATATAAACCAGTTTTGTTTATACTATTTCAACAATATCGATTGGGAATTTCGGTATCACCCATATTTGTAAAAAATTAATAGAAATGAATCTAGAATAGACTAATAATATGTTATTAATAAGTATAACATTCTTTTAAAAAAAACACAATATGGATTTAGACAAGGGCATTCACCTACTACTGCTATCTTAAACTTGATAAAGTAATTAATAGGCAGGAATATGCAAAAACTGTTTTTTATACTTTTACTAATACATTTGAGTTATTGATAACTCTATATTATTATGTAAACTTTAATCATTATGGTATTAGTGGCAAAACTATACTTCAAAAAGTTAACTTACAAACTGTAACAAATTGACATCAATCAATGGAGTTCAGTCCCAATTAAAAAAAACTAAATGCGGAGATCCCACAAGGGTCCATAATGGGCCCTTTATTTTAGATTTATATTAATGATATACTGTACCACATTCAACTCAAGATTAATTCAAGTTATATATTATTTGAATTAAGTGTTTTTGTAAAGAAATGATCTCCAACTTGATTTCATTTTGTTGATGTTCAGTTAGAGAAAATAAGCCACTGGTGAAAGTAAATAAGTTTGTTTTAAATCATTGATAAAATTAATCATATTTTTTGGGAACTCGAAGTAGAATTTATTGCAAATTTTTATCTTTATTATATGAATTATTACATACATAGAGTTCATAGTGCACAGTCTTTAAGGGGTGCATTTATATTAAAAATTATCTTGGATCAACATGTAAATTGTATATGTAATAATATCGCAAAAATATGATATTCTTTATCAACTACATTTTTTGACTACATTTTTTGACAGTTTTAAAATGTAATGTCATCCACTTATATCATCGCACATTAATCATTGCAGTATTGCATCGGATTTTACTTCCAAGAAAAATATTGCGCGAATACATAAATTGCAAAAACGTGGAATAAGGTTGATGAATCGCCTTTTTTGTAACCGCCGAGTGCACCTTTGTTTGTAAAAAAATGTCGATTTGACCGATTAATGAAACTATATTCTTACAAACTGCAATATTCATGAATAAATTGTGTAATAATTTTCTCCCTGTCGCATTAAAATACTTCTTTATTTGGATTCTTTGGAATGATAACGTTCACGCGTATAATACAAGAAATGCCAAAAATATTCACCTTCCATTTAATCGCACTTTATAGTAAGACAATCTTCCATATGTTATCATGGTACTATCACTTCAAAAAACATACCACAATTATTAAAGGACTGTTATACTTGAAGTCAATTCAAAAGACTATTAAATTAAACAATTATTTGTCGATATTGTTAATTGACTGTCAAATGAAGTGTCATTATAATGACAATATTTTCTATTTCAGTTGTATTTGTTTTAATGCATTTTTCTCTTATTTTACTGATTTTGTGTTTTATTGGGATTCGATTGTGTCACGAGTTTTAAAATGCAATAAAGCTTTGTAATAAAATGTGTATTTATCTGATCAGGGCCCCGTTGCAGAAATAATGTAGATACAATTTATTGTAAGTTACAATTAATTGTAAGTCAGATCGTGTGTTCTAACTGCGCGAATAAACGCGCAAAGTCTTGAGTATAACTTATGATATTATGTCCACCTAAGTAATGTGTGAACATTTCACGTTAAATGGATGTAATGTGGCAGAGAAATTAGCCACAATGTAAAATGATATTTGCTAACTCATTGCACTGACTTTGTAGACAGTTATAACTTTCCAGTGGATAAATAAAATCCGAACACGCCAATCAAAACCTGTTCCATGCTTATATTGGTAATACGAATACAACAATGTATATCAGAGAACCACTTGAGTTATAGCCTAAGTAATTATTTGTGGATTTGGAAAATGTGACTAGATTCTTTTACGGTTAAGATTTTACCATATAGACTTTCTTTTATACTATTTAAACAATAGTGATCAATTAGTTTGGCCAATTATAATGTTTTCCGCAATTTTCCCATTGCTGCTTGTTAGCTTTAATACTGAATTTTACAGGTATTATAATACCGAATGTGCAAATTGCCAAAACATGATCAATAATACTGCAATCTCTACAAACAATTCCAGTAGTACATGAACATGTAATATAATATTCTACAATGGCAACGTTTCATATAATATATTTTTGCAGATTGGGGTATCGATGCAAGATAGTGGGGGGAAACCCCACACACCTAACAAACTTGTATCTGGAGAACATTCAGTAGGTATTATTCACTCAACTGTTGACATCCACCATTGAAATCGTACCGCGGTATCGTGCACTAAATATGTTTAATTGTTATCATGACAAAAATAGAATAGGGACAATGCAATAACTATATTATTGCCTTCAACTCGTGAGCAGTGATCTGATTCAGAACCAGACGAAATCGTGTATATGAGCACAACAATCGTGCAACAGTACTGTATCTTCTATATCTACGATCTCTTTCTGTCTGACTGTCTGTCTGTGGCAACCTAGACATAATAGCATGGACAGTCATCGACTTTAAACACATTCATTCACCTGTAGAATACAAAGATATCACCATGGTACCGATGCTTGGTTAATCCCTTTGATCGTATCATCGTCGCCGCCTTGACGAGTGAGGACACTCACAGTCAAGCTTTAAAAACAATTTTGATAAAACTTACATTTTCAGAAGAACTTGAGCAAGCCGGGTCTTTGAATTTACTTTTTATGAAAGAAAATTATATAATGATGATTTGGTACAAATATCCGTAACATAACATCTTTAATACAAGAAATATGATCACATTTCTAAAAATGTACTACCCGTCTAAAACTTAGTTTTCAAGGTTTCCGCATATTTCTCCAGAAAAATGTTGACATGTAAATAAAAATTGACTACGCTTCTTTCTGGTGAGTAAGTAAGTAAGTACGTAAGTAAGTAAGTAAGTAAGTAAGTAAGTAAGTAAGTAAGTAAGTAAGTAAGTAAGTAAGTAAGTAAGTAAGTAAGTAAGTAAGTAAGTAAGTAAGTAAGTAAGTAAGTAAGTAAGTAAGTAAGTAAGTAAGTAAGTAAGTAAGTAAGTAAGTAAGTAAGCAAGTAAGTAAGTAAGTAAGTAGCAAGCACGGGCGTAGACATGACATTGATACCCATTCAAGTGGGGGGGGGGGGGGGGGTGATCTATTCATTCATCCCCCCAGTTGAATATATATTACGTAACTCGCTACGCCCGTGGTAGCAAGCAAGTAAGTAAGAAAGTAAGTTAAGTAAGTAATATTATTACATGAAAGGGGCAAGTCATAATAAGTTGCTGGCTTGAATGTTTAAGGGGCAGTACAGTTTTGGTAAGGCTGAGCTTTAGTAACCAAAACCTGCACAATAACATAATAAACTAATAGTTCTAACTCCACCATGCCCGAAAGGTATAGAAGATTACAAACGACTAAGTAAAAAGCCTGTTATCATTAAAAAAGAACCATTAAAACACAAGAGGGCGCTCTCTAAAAAGGCATTGGTATGCATGTGATGTTTTGTTGAAATAATGATTAAATAGAGAGAATGATCATCAACAACTATTTAAAAACCTCTTTTGGACATTTTTGAAAAAGTGTAAGCATTTTAAAAATTAAAAACAAAATCATCAAATAAATCTGGGCCCCAGATTTATTCTGATTTGATATATTTATTGATATTTCAGCCGTTTCTGAACCGATTTTTATAAAATAAAGTTTATTCTGTCAATAAAATTGTATGCTCTTTCACATTTTACACTCAGTTTTTCATTATCTCACCAGAAAAATATTTCGTGCAGCGCCCTCTATACCAAAACTGAACTACCCCTTTAAGTCCCTGAAACATTTAATCAAACATTCTGAAATGTCCCACAATAACGACTTGATAGATTTTATCACATCCCCAAACTCAACAGTAAAAGTATGTGATTTTAGACACACACTGATCCTAGTCAGTATGAATGTCTTGACCGTTTATTCGCCGAAATTAACAAAGGACTACATTTGCTACCTTAAAGGGGTAGTATAGTTTTGGTAAGGCTGAACTTTAGTAACCAAACCTGGACAGTAACATTATAAAATAATAGTTATAACTCCACCATGCTCGAAATGTATACAAAATTACAAACGACTAAGTAAAAAGCCTGTTATCATTCAAAAAGAGCCATTAAAACACAAGAGGGCGCTTTCTAAAAAGGCATTGGTTTCAACCATTTTTCATACAAAATTATACATGTGATGTTTTATTGAAATAATGGTTAAATAGAGAGATCATCAACAACTATTTTAAAAAACGCTTTTGAAAATTTTTGAAAAAGTGCAAGCATTTTTAAATTTTTTGAAAAAAATCATCTAATTTTTTGGGCCCCAAATAATTATAAGATTAGACATATTTATTGATATTTCAGCCGTTTCTGGGTCGATTTTGACCAAATAAAGTTTATTCTGCCATTAAAATTGCATGTTCTCTCAAATTCGACACTCAGTTTTTCATTACCTCACAAAAGAATGTTGATGTGCAGCGCCCTCTCTACCAAAACTAAACTACCCCTTTAAAGGTTCTATGTCATGGAAATAACATTAAAAACATTTTTAGCCTATCAGGGATAGTTTTACACGTGGATTCAAATTACAATAATATTTTTTTCAATGGAAAAGTCAATGAACATGATGAAACAAGAAATCAACTTGAAAATTCAAATTGGGAACGCCCACAAAAAATGTCTCCAGAGTGAAATTCTGCAAGTGGCCTCATCTGTCAATCACAACTCGGTTACTTATAAGATGAACAATGCACCCTCACCAAAGCTGAGCGCCTGCTCACTACCAACTAACACGCTTTCAATTTCAATAGCAGTTGCTATGTGAGAAAAGCCCAACCATCATTATGAAAAGAAAGGCACTGACAAGCTTGTGTATGGAAGCATGCAGGGCATGCTATTGTGGGCATATTCTTTTTTTCCTTCTCCTTTTCCATCTAATGTAAGCTGACCAGTGATGTTAATAGCTTATCGGTGCTTTTCTTGTACTTATGATGGTTGAGGTTTTCTGACATACATGAGTGTAGCAACTGCTTTTGAAATTGAAATTGTGTGGGTTGGAAGTGTATTCAAAGATGTGATACTATTGTGAGCAGGCGCTCAGCCTGGGCGAAGGTGCATTGTTCATCTTACAAGTAACTGAGTTGTGATTGACAGATGAGGTCATATACAGAATTTCATGTAGAGAGTTTTTTTAAGAGGTGGGGCTTAGGCTTGCCATAGGAAAATGAACAAAATAATTGCAAACATATTTTAAAATCAACAACACATATTTCGGTTAAACAGTTTACAAACATTTGATGTATACACTAATACAGATAAATAGAAGTCAACATGTATTCGCATAAAGCAAACATGTCTAAATAATTAAACAACTTGTCAGATATAAGCGGCGTCTCAGTAAGTCGTTGACGTTCTCATAAGAAATTGCTATTTGGATATATATTTTGTTGAATTCCGGCTGAACGGTATACTGGAATTTCTACTTTTTGACGGATTACATTCAAACTCTTAAAGATGATGTTCCAAATTGTATAGAGTATTCCTCGTATTCAGCTGCGAGCTCCCTTGATTAAAATCAAGTTGCCAATATTTTTGTTTGTATTGTATTATCGTCCAGTAAGGAAAGTCACGAAAGTGTACACATTTTGCTCATGGTGTTACACGTATTTCACGGTCCATTCTCGGTTTTACAATCCATATATTAATCCTTGTCTACCGATTTGAAACCATGACAATAGAAACTCAAAACCTCCAACATTCGGTAAATAAATATTGATTTACCATTATTTGTTTTGCTTTGTTGTTTTTTGTATGGGGTGTGGAAGCCAGTCTTAGTTTTTCAAACGGGACGGGGGTTACGGTAGTAGATCTGTACATTTATATCGGGTTATGTCATCGGAGTACAATTCATATTGGACACATTGGGTGGAATTTACAAAGGAATTCATGTAAACCATGGATCTATATGAAGTGCTGCTTGTAGACAAGTTAAAAGTGAAACTCACATAATATGCTAATTTGTAACGGTACGGCTGTTGATGCTTGATAACCAGCATTACCATTTGAAAACATAGACAATTTGTTGGTGTCTTTAGCAAATATGTATAGCTTTGATATTGTTAACAAGTAAAACGTATACATAATTATTCTCCAACAGTTGTTAAAATGGTGCTCCATATATGTAGACCATGGCTAAACATGTTAAACATGCTGCCGTTTACATAAACGGATGTGGGTGTGGCAAGATTGGTAGAGCGCGCGCTTTCCGATCATGAGATCCCGAGTTCGAACCCTGCCCACTGCCTTTGTCATTCAGTAAGACAATTTATCCACAATTGCTGCTCTCTACCCAGGTGTACAAATGGGGACCCGGTAGGAGGTGAAAGCCTTTATGTGAAGGATCTTCTCAATGCCCATGAGCCGCTTGGAAGGAATGCTCCCCAGGGAGTGGAGATGGTGCACACGAAGTGTGCTGGTTTGCATTGTATCCTATGACCAGGGGTAATATTATCATTGTAAAGCGCTTAGAGATGATTATCAATCATATTAGGCGCTATATAAATCGAGTATATTATTATTAAACATCCTTTTTGAATTCCAGCCATTACTGTACGTATTAGAAAACCTACTATGCTGAACATGTGCAAATACAATTATGAAAACGTTCAAACGTGCATCCTGTGCGGATATCCGTTTAAGATCCTTGCAACCCTTGTTCCCATTTTACCAGATTATTCCAAATAGGTGTACTGTTGTCACGTGTATAGAGTATAACATAAGACGGATTTTAAAGGGAGTGTCCGCCTTTTACAAATCGTCTGAACAGTTCCAGTAGACGGATGAGGATGAATTTAACACACACATATAATTTCAGATCGAACAACCCTGTAATTTGGATTCTACGAATGAAAAATGAATGCGTGGAAATCATCCGTTCATCGAACTATATATCGGCCAATAAATGTGTTTAAAGGGATAGTTGAGTTTTGGTATAGAGGGCGCTACACAAAATAATTTTTTGTGAGATAATGAGAACTGAGTGTATTTTAATGACAGAATAAACTTTATTTGATCAAAATCGGTTCAGAAATGGCTGAAATATCCATAAACATAACCATTTATAATAATTGTGGGGCCCCACAATTATTCGATAATTTTGAACCAGCCGTACATTTTTGTTTAAATGCTTCCTCTTTTCACAAATTTACAAAAGAGGATTTTAAATAGTTGTTGATTATCTCTCTATCTAATCACTATTTCAATAAAATATCACATGCACAATATTTTATTTAAAATAGTTGAAACCAATGAGTTTTTAGAAAGCGCCCTCTAAGGTTTAACGGCTCCTTTTAAATGGTAACAGGTTTTTTACTTAGTCATTTGTAATTTGTCATTCCTTTCGAGTATGGTGGAGTTATACCTATTAGTTTGTAATGTAATGGTGCAGATTTTGATTACTATTCAGTTTGACCAAAACTGTAGGCTACTCTCTTTACCAAAGCTCAACTATCCCTTTAACTGATTTAGCATAATATTACAACAATATTGTACTGCTCTTGTAAAGGTATTGTAAAGCAGGCATTTTTAAAGGTATGCCACGAAAAAAGGTCTCGAAAATGAAGAATAAACAATTACATAGTCAGTTTTATGAGTCTTAGTTATCTTATTTAGTATTCGCTTACGCCGTTGTTCGATCACAATCTGTGCGCGGTTCACGAACAGCCACGTGGGCTCCCCGCAATGCGTAGGCAGCTATCGTGAGCGAAATTTGGCACGAGCGAAGACTCGTAATGCAGTATAAACGACGTTACGTCGCTTTTTATTATTATGAGGTCTATAACGCCACGAAAAGGAGATCTCATGCCCTAATCTTTTTAGGCAAGCTATTAAATGACATTTTCTTTCATATAATAAAATAACCTCGCAACTTTAGAATTTTGGCTTGCAAAAGGCGGACACTCCCTTTAATGAGGATGCGTACACCGCGGATCGCCATTTGAACAATCGGTAAGCTAGTTTGTATGCACTGCTAAACACTGAGCCAGTGTGTATTACGCACCGTGCGTAAGGTGTTCGCAAGATGGCACCGCGTGTCTCGTGTACGAATCCGAACTGGTACCCCTTTCAAGAGCCACGGAGGGAGATCGACGCCATGTTTGCACATAAAGCGCGTTTAAGAGCAGTCATTATTTGGTTGTTCATTTGTTTGTTTTACAGTCGTGTTCAATAATTATCATTATTTACGTCTGGGAACGCCCTTCTTTTTCGTGACCATCCGAGAGACGCAGCCTAGGTTCTAACCCTGGTCGATTTCTGCGAAGAGCGGGGCTCTGACCCCTGGCCCATGATCACCTCTTCACACAGCAGGTTGGTTGGTAATTTGCGTTGTTGCAGCCGCGTTCAATTTATTGTGAATATTTACGTCTGGGACCATCCTTAATCGCCACCATCCGATAGACGCAGCCAAGAAGAAAGCATAGATTGGCCATGGTAATTGATCAATATTGTTTAAATAGTATTTTAAAAAGGGCTTTATATGTGGTAAGCATGCCGCTGAATTTGAGCCTGAATTCACCGATCGATTTACCCCTCTCCGCCGGGCTGTGTATTGGTCGACAAGCCCGCATACTGTCCACCCGTGCGCTTGCATAGCTTGCGTTTATGCGGTTGAATTGAATCTTGGTAAAATACTTTTTTTCCCCGTACATTTAATCGCTCAAATAGTCAATTTCAAAGCATTTTTGTCAAAATATTGCCATTTCAGCAGATAAGTTATGATATACTCTTGCAGGGGCGTAGACAATATATTTTTCACTATTTACTGATATGGCTTTAAGGGTGCGATTTGATCGTTATTTATTAGTGTGTAAATGGTTACGTGTATTGAGCTATACCGCCAATATACCTCAGCAATTATGATTAGCAAATATGTATTAAGTTATGACCATGATACTTACTGTGTAGCACATGACTATGAACAATGACCGACGATTGTAACTATTTATCATTGGTCATGTGACGGTCGAATAACAAACTATTTGTAATGTTATCTGGGTATTTAGTGTTGTGGTACATCATAGATAAATGTATTTACATGAATCATACAGAATCTGTGCAAATCAGGAATTAAACTTTATCTTGCTTAATACAAAAGCTGAACTCAGATCTCATCATGTATCGATTGAACATTAGCCCCCTTTCTACAACAATCACAAACACCATGTTATGAAATTAATTAAAACTACTTAACAATAACATCACACACACACACTCACACACACAACACCACACCCACACACACATCCACATTTTATTGAATACTTAAAACATCAATCGAGAAATATGATTAAACGTTGCAAACAACACAGTGTAAAAACCAATGACTAAACAAAACAACACACACTCACTGCATTATTCATGTTCAAATACACTAAGTACACAATTATCGAGTAATAAAATAACTTCTACAATAAACAATAACACTGATAATAATTAGTAATGATATAAATATCCACTAATAATAATGATAATAAAATTGAATCACATAATAATAAGACAATTCACTAATACATATAATAATACACCATATAATAAATAATTACTATATAATACGTCATGTAAAGGTATGCATATCAATCTATGTATTAGTATTTTGTTCATGATTGTGACATGAGTGGGTTCAGGTTTTTTTAATGCAACTAGTCATAGATACATTTGACGGTCATTTTATATTGTCACTGTGAATTATATACCTCCGAAACCATGCAGATTGTAATGACAGGAGAGCGGACATTTCCTATTATCACGGAAATCTAATATGTGGTATGCATTAACTATATCTTTGTGATATCATGCATGCGTGTTGTTAACTATGCGGACATTTAAACACATACACCGTTACCGTCTATTGATAACGAGACAGTTGGTCGGTCGGTCGGTCGGTCGGTCGGTCGGTTGGTTGGTTATTTCGAACGCCGTAAATTGTAAGACGGGCTCCGTTGCAGAAAGAGATGCAATCGATTCTACAGTTCGGAATTAATTACAAGTGGAGAAATATGCAAATTTTAACATTTTCAGATTTGCGCATTTAGTCACATGATCTTTACAATCGATTGCAACTCTTTCTGCAATGGGGGCCCAAATTCACCTCTCTCAAAATATGGTGGAAAGTCAGTGTCATATGTTAAACCAAAAAGGATAACAGAGGACCAAGAGAATGTGTATCAACCATAAATGTAATCTGTGTTAACCATAAATGTAATATCAACTATGCAATTATGTATTCAAGTTTGATCGTAAATGTAATAACAACCATAAATGTAATAACAACCATAAATGTAATAACTTTTTGGGGGGTGGGGTCTGGGCAATCGACCCATTTTACCCTTAGACCATCAGCGCTATGTCAATCCAAACTTGTAATTATCGTTATGGTGTACCGATACAATGTACGAACAATTATTTACTCTTATAATGATCGCGTAATACTGCTATACGAGTTTTCACGATACAACTGCCTGCATGGAATGTATTCAAACACATAAACACTGCTCAAGCGCGAGCTCTGACTTTCATGGCATACATGTAGGCAAGGTCTGTTGAGCAACAGGAAGAACCGGTATAACAATTAGCGGTATCATCATTCGTTAATTATAGAGTAACTCTCAAAGGGATCTAGTCAACCTCCACAAAACTTGCTTAGAACCATAGAGTTATATATAGGGTACTCTATGCTTAGAACACTATAAAAGCGGCGCCGGCATTTTCCGTGTAACATTTCAACCGTGTACAAAGCAAGTGCAATAAATAAGCAAATATCCCTTTACATTTTCGCATCAATCGTATGACATTCATTTACCAAGGCATTGCATTTTTCACATATCATTCGATGGACATCGGAACACAGAAATATGCATTTTACACATTGTATATGTTTTGACATAAAAGTGGATTCAATTGGCCTAATTTGATGCTTAAAATATGTTGTTACCATTGCCTGGAATCCATTTGAATGGCTTGTGCGCTTTTTGTCGAATCATCAGAGGCTTTACAACATCTTCAAAGATTCGTCTACTGAAGTAGTGTTTGATCAATAATAATTATGTGTTATT
>JBAMJV010010265.1:7500-22770 GCA_037951105.1 Echinarachnius parma | reverse complement strand
CAAAATATATTGAAATCAAATTTTACAACTTTGACAGCATTCGAAAGGGAATGATTCTCATTTAACATGTTTTATTCAATGGACTTGCAAATGGAATTAAAACCAACCAAAACCCTTTAAGAATTTTTTCGGGAAGTACCAATACTCAAGTGTACCTTTAAAGGGACTTAGTAACATTGTCCAAATCCTCAAATTTTCATTCTAGCGGTTCCCTCATACCTTGTTGTATTCGTATTAACAATAAAATCATGGGACCGGTTTCGGTTTTTCAAATTTCCCTTTCGTTACAAAGATATGTACGATCGAAGTATTCAGATAAGAAAAACTCCCCCGGAGTTTTGAAACCGTGTACAAAGTGAGTGCAGTGTGTTAGTGAATATCACTTTGTATTTTCGCTCATTACTTGGGCATGCAATGTCCATTTGACTTGAAATTTTCACACAATACCCTGTGGACATATGAGATAACAAAAATATACATTGCATCAACCCTTCATCACTTTTTGCACATGTCAACAAAGTTACTAGATCCCTTTAAGCAATCCGAGACTTGGTATCAGAGTTTGTTTCGTCTTACTTTCAATCTTTAAAAGCAAATTAACTTCATACACAGAGTGAGTAATATCATTATATATATAATACATTTTAAAACCTCTGCATCCCAGAACCTTGCTTGTTTTATTATTTAATTATTAGATTAAAAACAATTTGGTTAGATGCCACAAAGTAAGTGTCAATGCCTTAACCATTTGTGTGCTGTTTCACCCGGAGGTGAGTTCTGTCCTTCTCTCCTTTCATGCAAGTTGAACATGAGTGTATGAGTGAGTAATATGCCAACTGCTTTATAAGAATACTGGAAAATGGTATTTACATAATTATAGGTGTAGGTCCAGACCCGTAGCCATGGGGTGCGTTGGGTGCGTACGCATCCCCCCAACAGAAATAACCAGAAATCCACTTTTATCGGTCTCAGCCATCTAAACCAGTGGTCTCGGGCAACGATTGGTATTGGCGAACACCCCCCCCCCCCCCCCCCACCAGTGGTCTCGGTCTCGTCCGCGAAAAAAGACCCCCCCCCAAAAAAAACCACCCGCTTACACGACTCATCCAGTGGTCTCGGTCTATAATTAGCCACGTTCGGTATCGGTCCCGTTTTTTTGTAAATTACGCATCCCCCTTGAAAAATCATGGCTACGGGCCTAGCTTGCAGGTGGTCAGTAGAACAGATGTGGCTGTAGCCAAAATGTTATTTTGAAATTGAGCCATGTCCCGAAAAACAATGTTACAAAGAAACATAATAGTATAGAACAATAATCTAACTTTATATAATAAAATACTATACCATACTATACAAATGAATGAATAGAGAAAAACAACCTGTACAAATTTGACAAAGGTCTACCTGGCTCCGGACCTGGCCGAAATATCAATACAGAAAATCGTCTCAGAAGTTTTGTTATATCTAACTTTTTAATCCGTATTTTTGTTTGCGACTCCGAGCAGACATTTTACATATGATGTAAAATGGTATAAATTATAAGGAATTATTATGCATGGACAACATAAGCGAGGACCAACTGTAACACGAGAGGGATATCTACATTATAAATGACTTTCATTTACAGGTTCAGGAAACAGTAATAAGGTACGATTAGTTTCCCTAATGATGTCATAATAATGTTACTGCTGTCTAGTTAGATTGAAAATACAATTATTAATATTTATCAATGATTTCTTTTTTTTAATGATGATGAATAACATCTCCAAGGGGAATGAAATTGAAAATAATACTCTACTAAAAAGGGTTATCATAGGAACTTGAACATTTCAAATCAAATTTCAAATTTCAAATCAATTTACACATTTTCGGATCACTGTCCTCGCTGTCTTTGTTACGAGGTTATTTATTTTCGTCGATAGAGGGAGATAATCGATTTGGATCAGAGCGCGTTGAGAGCACAGGAATACAGTATAAAAAGACTTGGATAACGTACAAATGATTACTAATATCTTACCCGAGTTTGTTCTAGAAGCTGCTTTCAATAGAAAGTTATACTGTTGCTCTATACATGTACCATACGCTGAAAGTTATTCATCAATAGATTGCCTAGATTTTTAGAACACCTTTATTGGTGAGTCAAATAAAGAAGTTGGTATGTGTGTATGTGCGTGCATGTGTGCGTGTGTGTGACTGTGTGTGTATGTATGTGTGTGCGCGCGTACGTGTGTGTGTGTTGTGTGTGTGTGGGTGCGTGTGTGTGTGTGTGTGTGTGTGGGTGTGTGTGTGTGTGTGTGTGTGTGTGTGTGCGCGTGTGTGTGTGTGTGTGTGTGTGTGTGTTTGAATAACAGTAAACCCTTGGCTTAGGTGGAACATATTGTTTATTTTTTTCTTTGTAGCCTATGTGGTATCATGTTTGAATGTATGAAGTAGTATTGCGATATAGACTATTATAATTATTGCAGATAATTATGAGCACCTCTATAGAAAAATTAACGTTTACAACTTACTATTTACGATGATTGTGCCCGAGCATATAGCGGACAGAAGAATACAATGCTTTCATGTACATACAAATGGGTGACAAATAATTGTGCAACATTATCAAAGTCATAACTTGCATGTGATAATTTTGAAGAGACTTTAATAAATCCCATTGGAACATTTGTATGACTATACATTATTGAAAAGCGAGATTTCGGGTTTATTTTTAAAGGGGTAGTAGAGACCTACAGTTTTGGTAAGGCTGAACTTTAGTAACCAAACCTGGACAGTGCTCGAAAGGTATACAAAATTACAAACGACTAAGTAAAAAGCCCATTATCATTCAAAAAGAGCCATTAAAACACAAAAGGGCGCTCTCTAAAAAGGCATTGGTTTTAACCATTTTTCATACAAAATTATGCATGTGATGTTTTATTGAAATCATGATTAAATAGAGAGATCATCAACAACTATTTAAAAAACGCTTTTGAAATTTTTTGAAAAAGTGTATGCATTTTTAATTTTTTTTTTAAAATTCATCTAATTATTTGGGCCCCAAATAATTATAAGATCAGATATATTTATTGATATTTCAGCCGTTTCTGGACCGATTTTGACCAAATAAAGTTTATTCTGCCATTAAAATTGCATGTTCTCTCAAATCCGACACTCAGTTTTTCATTACCTCACAAAAAATTGTGATGTGCAGCGCCCTCTCTACCAAAACTAAACTACCCCTTTGAAATTATTCTCCCAGGTCTTTTTTTGCAGTTTTTGCAATTTAATATTTGTCACCGGCAGATTGCCCTACCACATATGCATAATCTAAGCATGGGAGAATCACTGTCTGCTACATCAATGTCATCCTACTCATACATGTAAAGTGTTAATGGTCCGGTCGATTTGGGGGTTCTAATTCAGTCGCACCGAGTGTCGCCTCGATCTGTAACTTCTTGAAATCCGTCGAATCATGCTAAAGTACACTAACATACAATCGCTAGTACTCTCACCGCCACCACCTACACCACCACAACAACAACATAATTTGTCAGAAATCATGGACGTCGTGAATATTTCTGTCGATTTATTTGGGGTTTTAGTTTAGTCGCGTCTTTGAGCCATGATTTTAATGCGTTGTATCATACAGTGCACTAACATACCACCACTAACACCACCTCCATCATAACCACCACCGCCAGCAGCACCAGCACCAGCACCAGCACCATCACACCACCACCACAACAACAACAACATAATTTGTCAGAAATCATGGACAATGATGGACGTCGTGAATATTTCTGTCGATTTATTTGGGGTTTTAGTTTAGTCGCGTCTTTGTAGTTGTTGAACCACGCGAAGCACGTCTGCCACTGAGCCATGATTTTAATGCGTTGTATCATACAGTGCACTAACATACCATCACTAACACCACCTCCATCATAACCACCACCACCACCACCACCAGCACCACCACCACCACCACCACCACCATCACACCACCACCACAACAACAAAATAAGTTGTCAGAAATCATGGACGTCGTGAATATTTCTGTCGATTTATTTGGGGTTTTAGTTTATATTAGTCGCGTCTTTGTAGTTTTTGAACCACGCGAAGCACGTCTGCCACTGAGCCATGATTTTAATGCGTTGTATCATACAGTGCACTAACATACCACCACTAACACCACCTCCATCATAACCACCACCACCACCACCACCACCACCACCACCACCATCACACCACCACAACAACAACAAAATAAGTTGTCAGAAATCATGGACGTCGTGAATATTTTGGTCGATTTATTTGGGGTTCTAGTTTAGTCGCCTCTTGTCATGCTTGTATTTCTTGAACCACGTCTGCCACTGGGCCATGGTGTTAATGCCTCAAGCGTTGTATCATCATAAAGTGCACTAACATACCACCACCTCCATCACAACCACCACCACCAACACCACCACCACCTCCACCACCACCACCACCACCACCACCACCAAAATCATCAGTGGGTGTTTGAGGATGCTTTGGTCGATTATTCGGCTTAGGTTAGTCGCTCCTAGTCCCGTTTTTGTACTTCCTGAACTCCTTCTGCCAGTCGGCCATGTTTTTGCTCCACAGGTTGTACTGTGCCTTCCATTCCCTTTCCGCTTCATCCAGACCACCTGAGGAGATAAAGAGTTGATACAAAAATAGTATTAGCGCTATAAACCCATTGACTATTGGAGATGGAAATCGCCATAGACTTTATATTACATGGTCTACCAGGTTTTAGTTGCGAATTGTTTTTTTTTTTAATGCATACATTGAATAACGATACAATAGTGATAGTTTAACATGATCTAAAAATTACTTAACATTTTCCAAGCAGAAAAGTGGCACGAATGCGGGGCTCAATCATCTCTAATCGACCATTTCATTATATTAATACATTTCAAACTTCAAACAAATTATTACCGGTGAAGCGAGTCAAGGAAGGCATTTTATGGTTCCAGAAGTGGCACTGCTTTGCTCGGACGGCTTGCACCAACTCCAGATCAGGCGATAACTCTTGAAACCACTGATCTGGCAGAGTGTACCTGGGCCAGCTGTAGTGGCCGCCATCTGGAGTCGGGGAGTCGTTGAGAGCCGCTTCATTCGTGTTTCTAAAAATAAAAAAATAGGGCGAACACAAAACAAGTGGTTTCTCAATATGTAACAGAATCATTAATGGTCACTTTATTTGTGTTCCTAACCAAAAGAAAAATGCGAAGTAAACAAATGATTTTGTTCATAAGCCTTCACCGACCAATTACACAACTCTTGGAACCTCTGCTCTGGCAGAGCTAACCTGGGCCAGCTGTAAAGGCCGCCACCTTCATTTGCAGAATCTTTGAGAGTCGCTTCATTCGTTATTTTAAAAAAAATATGGAAAACAAAAACAGATTTTCCATATTTTATGTTTCATATATATCATGAAAAAATAATGAAATTGTCAAAACCTTTCGTCGATTATAAGTTGTTTGTTGAATAAGCATGTGACATTTATCCCACATAATACAACTAGTCCCTGCTCCCCATATTACAAGAAAAATTGTATGGCACTAATATTATTATCATCATACCCCGTCTTGGCAAAGTTGGACCAGAGTTTCAAACAATCGACCGAGAAGGCTTTCTCCTCATCCGTGTACGGAACCACCCCGGGGATGGAGGCGAGGAGTTCGTTGAACGGATGCCCGAAGACAAATGGAACTTCCTCAGCATGGCCCGCTCCAAGCCATGGGTAAGGCAAGGGATACACCGATCTGGGAAAGAGGAAACAAGTGTCTAAGCATTGTTGTAGTTTTATCCATGATGAGACAGCATTCTTAAAGGGATAGTTGAGTTTGGGTATAGAGGGCGCTACACAATCAAATTACATTTTTTGTGAGATAATGAAAATCTGAGTGTCAAATTCGGAAGAGCGTACAATTTTAAAGACATAATCAATTTTATTTGATCTAAATCGGTTCAGAAATGGCTGTAATATCCATAAACATAACCGTTTGTAATAAACGTGGGGCCCCACAAATATTCAACAATTTTGAACCAGCCGTTAAAAATATTTTAAAAAACGCTTCCTCTTTTCAAAAAATTACAAAAGAGGTTTTTAGATAGTTGTTGAGTATCTCTCTATCTAATCACTGTTTCAACAAGACATTAAATGCACAATATTTTATTTCAAATGGCTGAAATCGATGAGTGTTTAGAAAGCGCCCTCTTGAGTTTTAACGGCGCTTTTTGAATGATAGCAAGATTTGTACTTAGTCATTTGCAATTTTGTATTCATTTCGAGCATGGTGGAGTTATAACTATTAGTTTGCAATGTAATGGTGCAGGTTTTGCTTACTAAAATTCAGTTTGTCCAAAAATGTACTCTCTTTACCAGAACTCAACTATCCCTTTACTTTAACCTGTCAGCACAAAATTATAATAAAGTCGCAACATTTTATATAATTTTCTGCCTTGGGAATTGCTGGATTCTTCAGAATATCAGATTTCCAGTCATGATAATGTATAACTTGTTAAAGGGGTAGTACAGTTTTGGTAAGGCTGAACTTTAGTAAACCAAATCTGGACAGAAACATTATAAATTACTAATAGTTTTAACTTTACCATGCTTGAAAGATATACAAAATTACAAACGACTAAGTAAAAAGCCTGTTATCATTCAAAAAGAGCCATTAAAACACAAGAGGGCGCTTTCTAAAAAGGCATTGGTTTCAACCATTTTTCATACAAAATTATGCATGTGATGTTTTATTGAAATAATGATTAAATAGAGAGATCATCAACAACTATTTAAAAAACGCTTTTGAAATTTTGCGAAAAAATCATCTAATTATTTGGGCCCCAAATAATTATAAGATCAGATATATGTATTGATACTTCAGCCGTTTCTGGGTCGATTTTGACCAAATAAAGTTTATTCTGCCATTAAAATTGCATGTTCTCTCAAATTCGACACTCGGTTTGTCATTACCTTGACACAACAAAATTGTGATGTGCAGCGCCCTCTCTACCAAAACTAAACTACCCCTCTAAATGACATAGACAGTGCACTTTATTACAGAGTCAACTATTTTCTCTATTTCCTCATCTTTTCGGATTCATAAATACAGATTGCGAACGCCTTACGCAAGTCAGGGAACGCAAACTGGCTCAGTGATATGCAGTGCGTACAAAGTAGCCTACCGTTTAAAATGGCGACTTGCGGTGTAACATCCCCACGTATGATGATCGCTAATCATGTTAACGTTTGGAGACTTTTCAGGGTTTCGTGACAACAGATCTACGCTCGTGATTGAAATTAAACTAAACAGTCAGACCTGTGTATAGTGACCACCTGAGGGAACCAAGACTAATGGCCACTGTAGACAGGTGACCTCTATATACAGGTTCCATAACACTGTTCTTCTCTGCAGGGGATCATTATTGGTGGCCGCTATAGAGAGGCATGATTGACAGGTTGGCTGTTATAAACAGGTGGCCACTTTGACAGTTGTCCACTAAAACAAGTTTGAGTGTATATTATACCTCGATGGAACATGCGTCATATAGTAGGTGAAGACGGGGGCATCGTACTCGGCGTGAGCCCTCACCACGATGTCATGAGGACAGATTTTGTCAAAGTCGCCAAACACTTCGACAGCGGAATGGAAGTAGGTGGCGTTCGGGTAGTCGGCGGTCGTCCAGTTGGTGTACTCATGAAGAATAGCTTCGTACAAGACGTCGTCATCAGCAAGGCGGTAACGATATACTAGGTCTGCAACAGAATTAACACAAAGAAGGGGTCGCTGTAACAAAATAATATATAATTTAATTGGCTTTCACTCTATAACGCAATTAAATACTCATAGTGGTGTATTGCGTTGTCGGTATGATTGTGGGGGACACACCTGTTTTTGTTGTTGATTTGTTCAAAGATCTTCCCTTATATAATTCAAGTTAATTGTCCTTTAATTATCGAAATGCACTCCTTTAATTATCGAAATGCACATATGCATTTTTGCCACTGCATAATCAAACACAGTTCCATTGTTTTTAAATATGTGTGACTAACATGTTGATATGAATATAGACACGATACACGGATATAGCATGTATCATGCCTATACATAAGAGCAAATTAAGAAATAAACCCACCTCTGACAATCTCCTGAAATGCAGGTTGATCGATGTACGGAGTGGCCGGTGAGGCAAACTGCGGGTAGAAAAACAACAAAAAGGCGGTGCCCTCATCCTTGCTGTACCCCGCGACCAACGGTACCCTAGCGAAATCACCCCTCTCGTAGAGCCGAGCCGGAGTATCCTCCAGGAAGATACCATCCAGAGTCACTGGATAGAGCCCGTAGATCTTTGAAAGAAAGTTATAAACAACTTATCCTTATGATGATTATAGTTATTCAGAGTATGATGTTAATTTTTTATCAAAATGGTCCATTAGTTTTGTCAAATTCAACCGAAATCGGTAGGCGTATTTATATTTACGTTGTACCCTTTTGTTGGATTAACTAAACCGAACACAAAAAGTAACTTCACCCCTAAGCAATTATTGTCCATAATTTCATAACCGATTATTGTTTCAAGATGTCATCTTACCACAATATTGGCACAGTTGTTATGTTCGATATGTGCGAAAATCAAAGATATTCATTACTTTATGGCTGAATGAGCACAGATTAAAGGGAGCGTTGAGTATTGATATTTTCCGAAGTGCCCCCCCCCCCCCCCAAAAAAAAAAAAATTATTGTAACTGATTTGGTTGATTTCAAATCCATGTGAAAGATCCTTAAAAAAAACATGGGAAATAATAATAATTCCCATTCAAATGCTCTCATTGTTGTGAAATTTGCTTTCAAAATATTACATAAAAGTGATTGACGTCCGGCTATCACTTTTAGAGAACGCTAGCGCGAAGCGCTAGCGTTCTAGGTCCTCCTATGCTTACCGCGCATGTACAATGTGTATCGCAAGCGCCGTTCGCCGTTCGCATCGGCGGCCATCGCGATCATCTTTCGTTCAAAATCTGCTCGGAGTCGCGCTAACAAACGGAGAGAAATCGAGGAGGCGCATAAATCACTGGTTTTTAGCGGAATGGAGGGAAAAATCATAATTTTAATCCAACCGACAGTTGAATCACATATTGGAAAATGAATCGGTGGTATGTACCGGTGGTATCATAATTTTAAGCACAATTAGCGTGCACTAACAATATTCACTTCAGTCCCGTATTAGGAGGACCTAGAACGCTAGCGCTTCGCGCTTGCGTTCTCTAGAGTTAATTTGACTCTTGAGTTGTAACGGGTCTTTTTGAAAGATAACAGGGGTTTTACTTTGTCGTTTGTAATTGTGTATACTTTTCGAGCATGGTGGAGTTATAACTATTAGTTTGTACCGTAATGGTGCAGGTTTTGGTTACTAAAGTTAAGTTTGACCTATACTCAACCATCCCTTTAAAGACAAAATGGTCTAATTCAAAAGTCACAAGGTATTACGCGTGCCTGTACATTGTTGTGAATCCGCACATGTGGCGGAATGCATTGATCATGGTTTATGAAACAATGCTGTTTGATATTCCATTCATTTTGATTTTTTTATGGCACATGTGGTAAAATGCATTAATTGCAATTGTAAAACAGTGCATTTTTTAATTTTCCAACTCTCAATAATTTGTAATGATGATAATACTTTTGCAAATTTTGTAATATGACTATTTTTTCTGTAATGTGTGCTCACTCAACCATGGATTAATGGTTACCTCTTATTTTTACACATTGTTTTCCTAACTACCATATGGATATATTGGCAAGACGAAATCTTGAAAAGATTCTTGGTTATGAAATTATGGGCAATTGCTTAGAGGTGAAGTTACTTTTTGTGTTCGGTTTATTATGGGGATTTGTTGAAAGGGTTCAAGAAATGCTGCAGTCAAAACCAATGGGCAGTATGTGATAAGACCTGACATAGGACTGCAGATAATCAGCGTTCTTTTTCACTGGAACTTTCACTGACACATAATTCAGAAGAATCTTACAATGAAATTGGTGTACGAATGGAGACTGACAAATCTGAAATCATGTATATGAAGCAATGGATCACATCAATATATTATTGTGTGGCTCAATTGCAGGGGATTACCGGATTCGCTGCTTCCATGAGATGATGTGCGTCTGTATCCCGAAGACAAGAGACCAGCGGAGCTGATGACTCCGATTCGCTGCACCCTATTTGGGTCCTTAGTTCTGCTAGCAACCCCTTTTCTTTATTTGGATCATCCCGGAAGGCCCAGCTTGAAAAAACGGCCCCACTCTAAGACAATACCGAAAAAGAATTATACAAATACAAGTATAATGGGCCAATATTCTACTAAAATGTAGGAACTTGAAGGGGTCTATATGGTTAGGGTATATTGGGCAGTCCCACTCTACGACATAACACATGTATTGGAGAAAAATTCCGAAGAAAGAGTACCGAAGCGATGGTTTCATATTATTTTGTTATAACTATAACAACAGATTGAGACAGACACATATAAAACACACACACACACATCGCAATAAAAAGACAGCCTCATCATTAGCATGACAGAGGGTGTCTCTATTGGTTGGTGGGATAATCGTGATATATTGGCATGGACCTCTTTCAATTAGAGGGTCGTGGGTTCGATTCCCAACCGCGGCAAGTGTGTCCCTCAGCAAGCATTTTATCCACCTTTGTCATGTTTGCTGCATGGCCCATTGCCGGTGAAGGTGTGGTAAATGAGTCCCCGAAATGTTTGATGCGCCAGCAAGGCAGCTCGGCTACTGCCAGGGTAATAAATTGTACGATGCACCTCAAAATATAATGTTTAGATTTATAGGCAATATAAATGATGGATTACTATGTAATTATATGTTGTTTGTAAGTATTCCACGGGGATGTAGATATACAGTTGGTTTGTAGTTACACCATGTGAGAAGGGAGGGTTGAAGAGTCGTCGGTTGAAGAGTAGTTTTAAAGAGAATAACAGCGCCAGTTTGGCTAATAGTAAGAGGAGGATGGGTAGTAGGAGGCCTGGGCTCGACGTTTCGAACAGGTTGACTGTCCGTCGTCAGGAGTGACGACGGACAGTCAACCTGTTCGATACTGAATTTCCTTCTCAGTATACTCCCCAATCCTCCATTCTCACATGGTTCAATCGCAAACCAACTGTACATTATCTTAATATATAAAGTTGGAGAAGGGTTTTGGTCCTGTTGCGGAGGAGCGAATTTCAGTCGGCCCCGATGCCGTCGTTCGTCGTTCGCTGCTTTTTCGTGCGCCAGAAATTTCACGTCAAAAATAAAAAATAGTTTTCCGCCAGAAAAATTAATTGCTTAGAAACTAAATACAAATGCGTAGTTGAGATTTCAATCAATGTTTTTTAAATCGTAAACAACGTGGGTAAATTTCCCCACTGCTCGCTGACATGTTTTTTTGGCATTGCCGTTATCACCGCGAGGAATTCGTTTGCCGTTCGGTGTAATTTCTCGCTGTAATAGTTGTGTGGGAAAAAAAACAAATAATATTTCTGTACTAGGCAAGTTATTAGTCTTGAAAGCGGAAACAAATTTGTAGCGTAAATGTAGATAAATGTTTTTAAAATCGTAAACAATGTGGTTAATTTTCTGTGGATTTGACATCGGGCCGAGATACACATTGCTATACTATCAGTAAAACAAAAAAAAACATAATTACAGAATGTGTATCTCGGCCCGGTGTAAAATTCGGGTCGAGTCGGATCGTGCAGTTGTGTTCAGAAATGTTCGAGCTTCACGTACAAATATCATTATTTGGTGATATACTGGTGAAATATGATAAGAGACGGCCATTCCAGAAGTGACGGTGGTGATTGCATTTTACAATAATCATGGGTAAGTGATTTATACGATTTTTGTGTGTATGCTGTAGTTTATTTTGCGTGCTTACCCCGGCCCCGTAGGCTACTCATTCGGTGTGTGATCGGCGGCGATTTCTTCCCCGAAGGTTCTGGCATATGAGCCGTGGTAGTTTTCGTAGTATTGTATACGGGTTGCACTGTGGGGGATAAAGTGCTGGGATTCTTGTAGAAGCATTTTGTTTTTGCAGTGTGAGTGCGAGACACCGAGAGAAATAGGGTCAATTTGAAAATAATATGATGAATTTCAGGAAAGGTGCGATACGCCATTTATTGTCCATTTCAGAAGTGCAATACGCCATTAGGGTTCATTACAAAAAATGGTACGCCATGGCATCAGGGTCCATACAGAAATAGTGCGATACGCCATTTAGGCCTTTTAGGGTCTATTCAGAAATAGTGCGATGTCAGTTAACGTCACATTTTTTCGCTGTTATTCTGTTAATAGTAATACCTTACGAGGCTTACCTGTATCATTCAAATACTCAAATTATAACCGGCAGGTAGTGCTGTACTGACCTGTAATACCTTACCTGTATCATTCAAATACTCAAATTATCACCGGCAGCCGGCAGGTACATGTATCTTTATTTCCTTAACTACAATATAAAGTACAATGTCAATGAAAACAAATTTGTACATATCCTAGGCTACTGTCCTACATTGAATTTGTATTGTAACGTCAGTTACCGTGGAATTGCCCAAGTGTGTTTTATGCAATAGAAATGTATGCTGCGCTCTAACTGCATGTATGTTGCAGTAACGTCTTCGCCTATATACTGTGCGTGCATATCATATCTACGTACAGAATCGCATGCGCAAGTGCATATTTGTTTCGCTTGGTGTGGCATGCAGTGTACATTAATTGCAAGGGGTGTTTGCGCATTCACTTTGACGGCACTTTGACCTGGTTATTAATGGTTACGACCGACGCTACCGATATTAAATAGAACAATAGTACCATGTAGTTTGTCATGTGTAACATGCAGAGTATTTTACACATGACAGAAGAACAGGTATGGCGTTATGTGATGGCGTAATCAATGTACATTGCATAAGTGTAGTAGCCGCGCCAAAAAAAGGCACTGACGCAATGCGATTCTGTACGTAGATATAATATGAACAAGTGCCCCCCCCCCCCCCAGGATATTGCCGCCTAATCTTTTAAATAGCCCCCAAAATTTAGTAGGTAGCCCCTAAAATTACCATGGTGTTATATTAAATATCTTGTGATAAGATATCAGATTGAAAAAGTAACCCCGTAAAAAAAAAAAATAATAATTCCTGCATTGGACCCCACCTCAACCTCTTTTCAAAATTGATTGGTTTGTATGGCCAAGGTTGAGGTTTGTCATCCTCAATAAACGTTTTTCCATGATAATCTATTGTACTATCTTATAATTTGTAATCCAATAGAGCTCAATCTGGACTGAAACAGAAATCTATTTATTTCTTTTTGCAGATATGCCCATCCCATC
The DNA here is from genome assembly GCA_037951105.1 of Echinarachnius parma. NCBI lineage: Eukaryota > Metazoa > Echinodermata > Echinoidea > Clypeasteroida > Echinarachniidae > Echinarachnius > Echinarachnius parma. Next base: position 9,372 of record JBAMJV010010265.1, on the reverse strand, counting down.
GTGTAACACAATAGTTGTACAGGCTAACACCGCTGGGCGCTGCAATTCCATACTTCTCCACAGGCTTGGTGGAATACGGAATCTGACACGACATTGCAGTCTGTTGATGACGGAACCAGCGAGCAACTTTACATCGCAACATTTCTTCAGATATGCAAATCTGTTTACACCAGTTGAGCAAAGAAAGGAATTTCCAGACAGGGCGTGAAGAAATTACAGTTACATGGGACATGTAACATGTTACATGTTCATCCATACCTGCACGGAAGGTTCTTCAGCATAGTACTGATCGAGAAGTGAAGCACATTATGTGAGTTCTTAATGAAAAGACCATTCAAATACATTTTGGGAGACAAAACCTCTGCTCTGCATCGTACTACACTACAGGCTATAACCTGGATGATCATCTTCAATTGTCCTCTTTGCACACGATTTCGACAGATGATCATGATTTCTGGGAGAACGTCGCAAATGCGAAAAGGACAGTTTGCAATTCAATTTCTGAGTATCTTTCTTGGGAAGCGTGACGGCAAGAATACTACACCATTAGATCCGGTTCTTTGATCATTGCCAAGTGTGCAAAGAATTCTTCTCATTTCAAGATATTCAAAGGGATACATATTTTTAGCGATGATGATAAAAATAATAACCTTGAACCTTGTCAGAAAAATGCACCTCATTTGAATTATCTATTTTCACGACTTCATTATCTGCACCCCCATACCAAGTTGGAACTTTAAGGTGTTCTTACTGTGTTGGAGCAAGCCGGCTATAAGCCAGTCGCACAATATACATGGGCCACTCGGTAGCACAGGTCGGTAATTTTTTACTTTGAACTTCTCATTTTGGGATCGATGATTCTCATTGAGCATTTATAATGCACTATTGTGGGACTATACACTTATATCCTAGATAGGACTTCCTCAAACTATGCTCTCCCACAATATATGAGAGACAGAGTAGACGAAAATCAAACTTTGCATTGATATAAACTCTTTAAAAGGAAATTGATCTTCATTTTGTCAGTTTCCTTGAAGTCAAAATTTAAAAAAAGAAGTTGTAGTTATTTCTTGAATTCCAAAAAAACAGGTGGAATAATTCCATATAGGTGTTTTCATTAAGACTAACTTTTAAAAATGCTAAATTATGGACTTAATTCTAAGAAGCCTAGAGGCCTTTGCCCATTATGCCCCCCCCCCCCCCTCCCCCTGTGATTTTTTTGAATACTTCTAAATGCACCTTACTTGACATCTGTGCTACATATTAATTCATGAACGATAAACTTTTGAGAATTATAACAAATATTATAGTTGCATTACATTTTTTAAAATCTCATATGTAAGAAATATGCATAGCAAAGCAAATGTCAGTGATTTTATTTATGAATAATAGTGTCGCTCACAGAAAAATGCAAAGCGATATAAAAGTGCTTTTGATTTTTCTTTTGGTAATGCAAATTTTAAAAAGCAGGTCAGTTTGAAAACATGGTTTTTAGGGAAAATTAATATCATTGGTATTTATGAATTAGTTGTTTTGTATTCAAAGTTGAAATGGCTGTAGATTCATCATTGATCATTTAATAAGCTACCAATACCATACATACTTGCCCACTAACCACAGACATCACTGCTTCACAGTTGTCTTTATTTCAAACCACAAAATGGAAACAGTACAGAAACCTCCCGCTAAAAATACTGCCTTTTCTGTCTACATAATTATTATGGTGGTCTTTATGTGCTGGTTTGGCTGCAGTCACTTTACTTTAATTGATCATATTCCACTCTAGTAAATCATTTGTACATGTACATGTAAATATATTTAAAAAAATTTGTATTATTTCTAGATGAGATTTAGAGTGTTTTCTTATAGTCA
>JBAMJV010010265.1:0-2500 GCA_037951105.1 Echinarachnius parma | reverse complement strand
CATTACACTTGCTTTGTACATGTTTTCATAATGCGTTTATAGGTATGCGTAAGTGTTGTATGCGTGTATCGATCTGTATGCAAATGTGGGTACATGTATGTGTGCGTTTATGTCATATGTAATGTGTATGCGTATGTGCATTTAATTAAATATGTGTACAATTATTATTATATATGTGTGTGCAAGTATGTATACATTTGCGCATGTGTATGCATTTATACATTTGTGTATGTTTGTGTGTGCGTATATTTGTGCGTGTTTGTATGCATGCATTTAAGCATGTCTGTGTATGTTGTGGCTGTGTGAGTGTTTTGCATATAAATACAGTGGAACCTCATTATCACAAAATCTGTTGTAACATAGCAAGGATATTATACATGTCCATCTCCTATGTATGCAATATATCTGATTTAACAAGGTAAAATCATTGGACACGAGGTGTCCATTATCATGAAGTTTCACTGTAATAATATCTGTAATATTATCCTTTCTCAAAACGAATAATAGGCGCATAACGTGTGATTCATGTATGAATACATGTCTATGCGTATGTGATTGTGTGTAGGCATACATGTATGTATGCATATGTGCAGGTATGTAGGCCTACTGTATGTGTGTACATGCATATGTGTGTGTAATGTGTATGGAAATGTATATTTATGTAGGTGTGCATTTGTGTCGCTTTTTTATGGGTATGTGCATGCATATGTATGTGTGTGAGTGCATGCATCTGTGTATGTATGCGTATGTTTGCATGTGTATTTATGTATGGGCATGTGCATATATGTATACGCTAAAAATCTGCACGTTAAAGGAGTAGTTTAGTTTTGGTATGGCTAAACTTAATAACCAAACCTGGACAGTAACCTTATAGCCTAAACTAATAGTAAACTCCACCATGCTAAACAAATATACAAAATTGCAAAATGACTAAGTAAAAAGCATGTTATCATTCAAAAAGGGCCATTTTGAACACAAGAGGGCACTTCTGAAATGTCATCAGTTTTAACCATTTCAATTCAAAATTATGCATGACATGTTTGATTGAAATAATATTTAATTGGAAAAATCATCAACAAATAATTAAAAAACGATTTCGAAGATTTTTGAAAAAGTGCAAGCATTATGTTTTAATTTTTTTTAAAACATCTAATTATTTGGGCCCCAAATATAAGATCAAATGCATTTGTTGATATTTCAGCCATATTGATGATAATGATAATGATACAGGTGGTAGAGGTGGTATAGGTGATAATGATGATGATGTTGAAGGTATAGTGATAAAAATACCAATAAATAAGATGGTGCTAAAAATGATGATGGTTGTAATAATGATGGTGTGTTGATAATAGTGGTAAGAATGATGTGGTGGTGGTGGCAATGATGATACAATATTTAATGATGACGAAAATGATGATGCAGACATAGTGTTGGTAGTGATGATCATAATGATGATAATGTTAATGGTGGGATATAGCAATTATCAATAATGATGAAGATGAAAATTGATGCAACAACAATAATGATGATGGTGGTGGTAAGATTAAACATGATGAATGATAAATACATTATTGATATGAATAAAAATGAAAATAAAAACAAGGATGTGATTGTGCTGGTGATGAGATAATAGTTATTATGTTAATAATGGTAAAAATGATGGTGTAGTGTTAATGATGGTGGTAACAATGATGTTGGTGGTAGTAGTGATGAATGCAATGACCGATCAGAATAAACTGAATTTGAACAAAAAGCTGATGATGGCGATAGTGGTAATGATCTATAAAAAAAGAAGGTGATGATGATGGCAATGATCAATGATAATGAACATAATGGTTTTGACGACACAGTCAAATGGTGGTTGTGGTGAAGGTGTACATGATAATATGATTATGGTGATCAAAATACATTAATGGTGATAAGAAAAAGTTATTTCAACAAAAAAGCAGGTGCTAATTCAGAAGAAAATAAAGTAAAAGTAATAAATATGGTAAAATGATAACACGATAGTGGTGTAGTAATGATGGGATGATGGATATAATGAATTAATAATGGTGGTGGTATTGAACAAGGCAATAATCAATACTGCTGAGGATGAAGGTGATGATAACAATGATGATGATGATGAAGATGGTAGTAATGGTAGTGGTGGAATTGGTGAGGATGATGGCAACCATTACTATCATTTTATAAATAATTGTTTTTAAATTATTATTGTTTTTTTATTTATTTATTTTTTTTAACATTTTTTTTTTTTAATTTCATTTTTCAATAATGAGGCGCGGAGCGCCGATTCTAGCTGCCGAGGCGCGAAGCGCCGAGGCAGCTAGTGTAATTATAATTTGTACCTGCATAATCGCCTGGCTGAAGAAGCCTCTGCTTAATTTGGACAGCATGTGGAAGTTAACACTCGCAGACCCAGCGCTCTCCCCGAAGAGAGTGATCCGCCCTTTGTCTCCTCCGAACGCTATCAAAGAACGACAAATTATCGACACATTAT
>JBAMJV010010264.1:0-40692 GCA_037951105.1 Echinarachnius parma | reverse complement strand
GTTGATAGTCTAGAAAGGACTGTTGGTATTGCGAGGAGAGGGTGGATGGTAGGATGGACTCGACGTTTCGAATAGGTTGACTATCCGTCGTCAGGGTAGTTAAGTGCAGGAATGCATCATTGATCGATCACATTGCGAGTGGCGTCCCACAGACCTAACAATGGCGGTCTCCAACGTTCGCGTGAATAGTGGTGTACCCGGTAGTGTTTGCACATATTTCTTCCAAAGCAGCAATCTGACTTGGGGTAATGTTATGCGAAACAAACAAGCATATTACGATGTAAAAATAGGATAAACTGGAACTGGTCAAATGTGGTGGGTGAGAGTGACAGCTTGTGTACATGTGTACGATGTATATAGGCTGTGGTCACAAAGTGCTTACAATGGGTTGCGATGAGCTGCAATGGGTCGATTGTGCATATGAAAGGCCGGATAAATAACCTCGTTGTTACATTTTCACTGCAGCTCTGTACTGCATCTATACAAAATAAACCCTTCACAGCTTGACCGCACAGACTTAGATAATAAGTGCAAAGGTTATTTGACGGAATCGAATGTGTCTTTTTCGCTCGCCTTCCATAGTGACGTTTGTTTATTTTGGACATGATCTGCCCCTTCATAACTTTCATTTCTTGTTGCAGGCTGTTGCAGGTTTTGTGACACTTTTTAGATTATGGAGGCCATCTTGGGACGACATTTTGAAAACGAAAACAAATCCTTTTTTTTGGGGGGGGGGGGGGGTTATGTATAACGTATTTCACGATGTTACACACTACGAGAAACCATTACAAAACTGTTAAAGCACATTTTGGTGGTGTCAAGCGTATATATATTGACTTGACTTTCGGTCAAAATCCAATATGGCCGGCCATGTTTAACTTGATCCAATGATCAGATTTTTTTTGGAGCAACCACTTTTTCATTCGTATACAAAGAGAAAATCTTTCGCTTTTATCCAGTGGAGTCACGATTATTTTAATGTTTGACAGTAGGATAGCCTACCCTACTATCTATATGATGCTTAAAGTGGCCAGGCAAACTAAACGCATGGTACTTCTGGTCATCTATGTCTATATCAATGTACACATCAACTATTTGTAAACCATTTGACCCAAACATATTTTGTTTATTTTAAAACATTTTAGTAATTATTTTTCTCCATATTGTGAAGCCCCACTTCTGAAAACCTCTCCAGAGTAGAATTATATTGTTGACCTGTTGTGACATCATCAGCCATTCACTACTCAGTTACAAAGGAGTTCCCTTCACCCAATCTGAGTGCCTAATCACAATAGCATCACATGGTTGAATAGAATATCAACTCACGCACCTTCAATTTCAATAGCTGTTGCTATGTCAGAAGAAAAGCACTGTCTAAGATATTGCATGGAGGTATGGCAGGGCATGCTTTGTGTGGATGTTCTTTTTGTACTTTCATCTTTTGTTAATCTCATGGTAGCTGACCAGTGATTGACAGATGATGTCACAACAGGTCAATAATATAATTTACTCTGGAGGCTTTTTTTTTTAGGAGGTGGGGCTTAGCAACATGAAGACAAATAAATGATAAATGTTTAAAAATTTACAAAACATATTTAGGTCAAACCGTTTACAAATATTGAATGTGTACACTAATACAGATGAACAGAAAACAACATGCATTTGGTTTGCAGGGCCCCTTTAAGAGCCCAATAGAAAGGGGTTCTTATAAGTGGTGTGCTGTACATTTTATTTATATCGATTTGATGAACCAATTGCTTAGTTGAACCACCCTTAATTACCAGAGGCATTTTGCATTTGTTTTTATACTCTCCACTATACCTTTATTTGTGTATGAAGGTATGAAGGTGTATTTTACAAGCACTAGTCAGGGGCGGATCTAGCTTTTTGCTAAGGGGGGGGGGGTTGACCAAATGACGATGCAAAGCATCGTCCACGAGCCGCGAAGCGGCGATGTGTTTTTTTGCTATTTTGAACCCCGTAAGTGATGTTTTCCACATCACATTTTCACTTGGCAGCCCAAGGGGGGGGGGGGGGGGGGGGTTATAACCCCCCCCCCCCCCGTAGATCCGCGCCTGGTAGTAAGTTTTTAAAGGGTCTTGTTTAGACATTTCACAAGTTTTACGTATACATTTGCACAATTGTGTTCAATATACAAGCATTACTTAATTATGAAAACAAAAAACATGAAAATAAAAAATATAACAAGATACTATTTCAATTAGACCAATTTGAATTGTATGATGTCTAAATAGAATAATCATTTAATGTACATGTTATTTGTAATAATAGTCCTTTTATCTCTGCTATAAACATGCTTAGACATAAAACCCTGGGCTGTCACACATGTATTTCAAATGAGATAAATTCAATCTTGATTTCATTCAATTGAATAACCGTAATGAATTTTCCTCATGGTTGGTGATTAGCATGAATAGAGCGAACCTCAGCCTCCGGGTGCAGGGGCATGATTATGGACCAACGACATGGTATTTAGTATCATGGACTTTGACTCATTGATGTCAATATGCTAGAATGCATACAAATCAACAGAACGTAGCCTGGTAGCAGAGCCCACATACCGCCTTTACTCATTCAACCGTAAATGATTGTTAAATCATGTACAAGCAATTATCTAGAAATCAGTGGAACTAGGGCTGGTCCTGGTCATGATCGTGCTCTCGACCCGTGGTAACAATATGTGCCTCGCCATCCGCAGAGGAGCCAGAAGTCGCAAGATGTCGAACCTCAGAAATCACGATTGATTTGAAATTGCATGAAAAAGTGAAAACAATTATTTTTGCCTCATGCATTTCCCTGATATCTGTTCTACCGGTACGCAAAATATCCAGTAAAAAATATCCAGTCGAAAGGTAAAAATTAAGCAGAGTTTTGAAGCATGTTTTTTGCAGGTTTGAAAAGTTTGCGTTCCAAAATTATTTGCCACTAAAAGCGATCGATATTAAGCTCCGCCTCTTAACAACCCCTTTGTGCTAAGTTGGAATCTCGGTAGCCGTCAAGAACGGCCAGCGCACATCGAGATTCTTTAATCCCTATTGACTGCGCGTCGCTTGCACGGAGATTAGTAATCCAAATGGCCTCCATTGTATAGTGGCCCTATTGAGTTTGACAAAGTATGTTTATGACAATACGACCCAAGTCCTATCCAATTAACTGCACACCCATCCCCCCCCCCCCCCCTCCAACCTCATACACTATGTACACCACTGGTTGAGTGTGAGTATTATATAGATTTTGGGCCCTGTAACATAACATTCATTAATCGTATGTAGAATTAATTTGTCGTACTAAATATTTAAGTAGTTCATAATAATTTTATAATAAGGCATACCCCCCCCCCCCCCCCACACACCACTAAAAAAAAAAAAAAAAAACGCTATTTAGAGCTTGTTTTAAGTTGGCTAAAGCACAATCCCACTCTTTTATATACCCTCATTTTGAAGTTGACCGAGGCTCGCCTCCGTTACTTAGACACCTGTTTCAAAATTTGCTAAGGGACATCCCGGGCATCCCCGCCAGAAGAACGAAAACAAACCCTGTACCAACGGATCCCCCCCCCCCCTCCCCCTTTGGTACCTGGGGCCTCCCCTCCAAAATGTCTAGCTTCGATACCCCGTTTTACTTTTCACGTATCAACATACTGTTCTTTGTAATAGTTTTTACATTACGCACCAGACGCAAGTTTGCATTCCTAAAATCAAACTGCCAGTCAATACCGATTAATCAAACAATAAACAGAGCCAGAGCGGAATCCCTTTTGTTACCTGAAAGTGCTCGCTAATTGTATCATGTGGTCGATGTGTACAGTTTATCGTTCCAAACCCACTTAAATTGTAATTAAATCTGTTCATATCTCTACAATGCATGGATAATATCAACAGTTTCTGGAGGGAAGGTGTATATCATACATATTTACTGATATGCAAGTTTTCAAGAAAATTGAATAAAGGTTGCTACGACATTCTATTCATGCAATCGGTTCATTTATGGCCTGCTTAAAACGCTAATTTCACTTTCGAAATGGATGTAAAGTTTCTTGAGCTATTTTCTCGGCATCTTATTTCCAGACCGTTCAATATTTGCCTTAGAAAAGCGTCAATAACTCCGCGTTGCAGAATCATTATGAGACAAACTTTATATCATATTTAAAGCTTAGATATTGCTTGAATCGAACTAAATACAAATCCAGAAAATCAACTTTGTCGACTTCTGGTTCTTCTACGTAGGACGGGTCACATATATGCACGTACACGTGTACTCCCTTTGCGTAATGTGACGTCCATTGATGCATGCACAACATTCCGCCATATAGAACATAGCTAACTGCCTTTACCGCAGCTGTTCGTAATGATGTCGCCTCCCGTTCCGCGCGTTCCTTCTCTCAGCTCCCCGCGCGTATTACACATACGCACGTAATGTAATCAGATCCGGGTCGCGCAAGGGCGACTTCATTGCGCGTTTAGTGGCATGTAGCGAGGCGAGGGGGGGGGGGGGGTGGATATGGACATCAACCGAACAGTAATCTACTCATTATAGTATATCCCCTAATGAAGTGTAAATAAATGTTGAAATTTGTTGCTATAATCTTGGAAACATTTTTTTAATTTGGTCTTAATACATTACTGATGAGAAAAAGTGATGTTTCCATTTTATATTTTTGGTCCCAGGGTGCATTTTGGCGATTTTAAAGATAATTAGCTAATTTGCATATTTCATGAATGGATTCGTTGCCCCCTAAAACCTTGGAAAAGTGGTATTACTTGTCTTTTTTACTTGCCGGGTTCCCAATATACTCGATTTGGGGGAATATGCAAATTGGGTAAAATACATATTTATGCAAATAATATGCATTGCTAGAGGTTGCCATGATGGTAACTCATCTTTGATATCTTAAATACATACTTAGAACATAACTGACAAATAATAATCCGGAATTATTGCTTATTAGGGGCTGTAGCCACTGAAAATCAATAATATTCATAAATATGCAAATTAGGGGAAGCCATCTTTGATTTCAGAGTTTTTCCCATACAGCACTTACAAACGAACACCGGAAATGGAATCCTTGCCTCAAAATACCCTAGAATACTAGTTTTTATCAATATTGTACTATTCCTAGATAGAAAATGACCCCTGACCGTATTTCACAAATATGCAAATTAGCTAATTATCTTTAAAATCGCCAACATGCACCCTGGGACCAAAAATAAAAAATGGAAACATCACTTTTTCTCATTAGTAATGTATTTAGACCAAATTAAAAACTGTTTCCAAGATTATAGCAAAAAGAATTGCTGCTTGACATAACCTGATAGACTATTATGTACACTTAACTCATTCATGGCATCACATCGACGCGTTTGACGTCACTCATACAACATAACCGTTCAGTTTTGTGTTTATTCAATACAATGAACTTGAATAAATATCAATTGAACTGATCTGATATGCCACAAAACATTGCGTTTACATGTTACACACACACAAAACCCACATTGACGGAGTAATTTTGACAGATATCCCTTTGTTTAATTTGCCCTGGACACCGGGACAGTTATTCCTGTCACATGGGCTCCGCGTGGTATAAAACATTCATAGTCTAAACTCTGAACCACAATAGAACAATCATCATCATCATCATCATCTGTGCGGAAGGATAGGTTGTGACCTTTAGTTCTTCTCGTCGTTACATATGGGTTGGGTATTGGGTTGGTGCGGCTGACAAACGTACATTGCTTGACAAATAACGCATTTGCCGTTCACAAAAAAACGGACAATAAAAGTTATACACATTTAAACTTGTAATTCATGCAGCTTTTCAGAGGCGAAGCCGCGCTAGAATGCCAATTCTCCTTCAGATCAGAAATCAAGTATACATTCGTACCAACTTGGGTGATATCTTGTCTTGTATACATTATTCTACTGTACAACATCGGGTAAGTTACCTACATACATGTACGTCGTTGAAAGCTTCTTAGTAACTTGTTGACATGTACCCCGGCGGTGTCACCTCGTATTCAGAGGTAGGACACATGATCGTTCTAGAGGTTGAAAATGACCCCCAATTTCGCAGGGTTTCAAGTATATTTTCAGGAAATGAAACCCCTTTTGATCGCAAAAACGAGTACAAAGTGGCCTTTAAAGAGACCCTAATTTCAGCATTTCAGGCACATAGTGTTACGAGTTAATGGTACGACACTCCATAACTAGTACACTCTCCCGAGTTCCTCACAAAAGACCGAATAAAACACACAAGAAAAGCCGTAATGTTTGTAATTTCAAGCCATGTTCACTTCCGACGTGTCTTGCCTATGGCAAGCCAAGTGTACATCCAAGCTGCTATGACAAGCCGTCACACTTCCCTCCTTAAAGAGGGCATTTATAACATCAAAATAAATGAACCCTAAAATGCTCCAGGCAACATAAAACAAAAGTGAGACCTAATACTGCACACATGCGTATCACTAACTTGTTTTAACTGTACAATGCATGCATCAAAACTACATTTAGACTTTTCTACGCAGTTAATCCACAAATTCTACAACGGTCTCCTTTCACCAAAGCTTCAAACATAATGAGCCTTAACTGCACATTACCAATATTGCCAGGAACTCCGAACATTTATCAAAACATAAATACACATTTTTATGCAATTTATAGACTTTGCCCAAGCATGAAATTGGTTCACATTCACAATCCCTAATGCACATTTTCACTTCAAGGTCTTTGACAAATCTCTAAAGACTAAATGCTGCACATGTATATAATCCTACACCAAACAAATATACATGTTCCCATACATCCATCACTAAATTTGTGTCATATAAAAACTTTCCTTTAGCTTCAACAAACAAGTTACAAACTATGCCAATTATATCTTGTGTAAGGCTGTGTGCACATTTATTTTTAAAATTAAATGTTAACCCACAACCATTATCTTTTAGCACATATCATTTTAAACATTTCCACAAGATCTTCTACATGTTACTCTACAAATCTAACACAAAAGAAAGATACATCAACCTGTTCTTACAACGTATGAGAATGGATTTTTCACCCGCAATGCAAGAACATACAAACTGAACATGTGAAAACATTAATTTGTTCTTCTTGAAACTGCTAACTGCATTAATCTTCCTGATCAAAATCATCCTGCAAAAGAAAGAAGCAAATTTAATAGTTACGTCTGCAAGCTGTCCGCCCAACAATCCTGTTTAAAGGGAAGACAACATCAAAATGAATGCACATAATACATGTACATAACTTTTCAAAATGAAATGTCAGCACATGAAATAACTGTTCTTCCTTTTTCTTTGAATGTTTAAATCAGGTTTTCTTAAATTCAGTCTTTCCTGATTTCATTCACAAAGTCTTAAATTGAGGTCTCCAGATTCTTTGTCACGTCCAGTCCTTTTCATTAGGCTTTCAGCATCAGTTCTCATGGTTTAGAGACAAAGAATCAATTTCTTCCTCTTTTTAAAGTCCAGTCGCTGAAATGCTACTGACTGGCTTCTTAGTTCGCTTTGACAGCCAACACGCTGATCAGCATCACGGCGATCACCTGGTCTTCTCGGTCGACGACCACTCACTCGCGACTCCATCAAGCGCGACTTGCGACGAGGCCTCCACTGACATCTCTTTCCAGCGTCACGTCGAACACCAGTCCGAAACTGACAACGAGCTCCTGCTCGCCATCTAGCTGCTCTGGCTCGTCGAACACTGCGTCGTCGCCTAGTACCTCTCGCCCTGCGTCGACTGCCTTGACGACGTGAAGAAGTTCTGGCCTGACGTCGACCACCTTGTCGCCTCTCCACCTGGGCAGCTTCCTCGACATCAGAAGACTCGACCCTCTCCTGGAGTGCAGGCTGAACATGCCTGCGATCACCTAGATCACAAGCGGAAACTGTAGAGGACTCTGGTTCATCCCTCTGGCCTCTATCAGGTCTCTCGACTTCTAGCCAGTCGCCATCCAGTCCCCCCTCTGGCACCTCTTCCAGGCTCTCCAGCGCAGCTTCACTTTCAAAGTCTCTCTCCCGGATGGTAGGCGGAACATGCCTTCCATCATCAGGACTAGAAGCTGACAGCACCATCTCACCAGTTGGGCTCCTCCTCTCCTGGAATGCAGGCCGATCAAACCTGCGGTCATCTGGACCACAAGCAGACACCTCATCAGGGCTCACCAGGACATCTGCTCCGTCACAACAATCAAACCTGTAGTCATCTGGACCACAAGCAGACACCTCATCAGGCCGCACTAGGACTTCTGCTCTGTCACCGCTTCCGGGTAGAGAGGTCTCCAGCCTGCCATGAAGCTCTGCACCACCAGATTGTTGCTGTCCAGCATGTCGTCCAGCTCGTCTGCCACCAGTGGATTGGTCTGCGATGCCAGAAGACATCATCCCGTCTTGCGCAGTCATCATCTGCCCGACGTCATCGTGGATGTCGTTCATAGCCGTCGCCATCTCTCCGACCTTCTCCCTACTACCATGGTGAAGACGACCTTCGACATCATCCCAAGGATTTCCACGAACACCTGGACCGAACATCACCGTACTCGAGCAAACACTCAAATCCCCTGTATCACTGATACCTTGTGATTGTGTTTGTACATGTATGTCTGAATGTCTTTTCCCTGTGTCACTTGTATTTAATGAACTTAACAAGCTATCTCCAACACTCACATCAGACTCTCTTGATTTATCTTCATGCTGTCTCCCCTGAAGAACTTTGATCTGTCTCTCAATCTCCTCCACTCTCCTTTGCAAAGCAAAATCTTCAACAACGCTCATCGATGACTCTGGCAAAACCTGCCTTGCCACCAGACTACTAACGATCAGTTTCCGGACCTTAGATCTAGTCATGTAGGATGTAGCCTCATTAACATAGAAGTACAATGCAATTTCCAACAGATCATCTTTCCGCATCTCCATCAGCTTCTCCACGCTTGGACAGCAAACAAAATTCCTCAACGAATCAGACATCTTGGGAATTTAAACAACACACCTGTGTCTCAAAGGAATATAAAAATCAGCATCAAAGGCCAACAACTCCTTTCACGTGTTCACAACTCTCTCTCCTGTAAGCTTACCATGCAACCTGCACTCACTCACATGTGAACAAAATCTGGAACGCATCCAAACAAATGACTTAACTAACCGACCCGGTTAACACGATGGATATTACTCGCAAGCAAATCCAACACAGCAATCGTGAAGAATGCACAACGCCACCACACATTAAACCAATGTGTGAAACCTCCTGATGAACAAGAGAACATGCATAAAACCAATGCATCAAGGGAAAACAGAACCCTTCAAAATTTGTTCTACGAAAAGAACCCTAGTCGGAACTAGAACACGTTGGAATGCACACAAAACTGCACTACAACTGTACTACTGGTACACTTCACACCATAAACTGTCCAAAGCTTATCAACACGTAATGTCCTGTGTAATTCTACCAATTTCCGACAGCGACAACTATCCCGACAATCACATCACAGCCCTATCACTGCATCCAATGCAACTCTTCAGTCAAAATAGCCCACATACACATCCATTACAAATGTAGAAATGAAATGTACCAGAAAACGAATTCAAACATGAATCCACATCCCAAAACGAAATATCCAGCTGAAAACCATCAACTGACGTGTCATCTCAAACGTGTACATGAGAAACACAGAGCAGAGAACCCACTCATCACACACTGCAAAATGCCTAGAAACCCCAGCACTTTATTCCCACAGTGCAACCCATGTACATCCGTACACGTATAACCTGCATGTAGACGTAACACGACTGTAAATCTCACCACACAACGAACAGTCACCATGCAGCTACTCACACATGCAACACCACTGGCAGCGCGAGCCAGCACCTTCGGCGCACCGAACAGCGAGTGACGCCTCCGCGGGGAAATTAACACGCATGACTTTGAACGAAATACATCAACAAAAACCGGCCATATTACCTCTAAACTTGCAGAAAAACTACAAATTCTCCCGGCTACAAGCCCCCAACTGTTACGAGTTGATGGTACGACACTCCATAACTAGTACACTCTCCCGAGTTCCTCACAAAAGACCGAATAAAACACACAAGAAAAGCCGTAATGTTTGTAATTTCAAGCCATGTTCAATTCCGACGTGTCTTGCCTATGGCAAGCCAAGTGTACATCCAAGCTGCTATGACAAGCCGTCACAATAGTTTACAAAGACCCTCTATTTCCACGATTTAAAGTAGGCATGAACATCGTCATGAAAGAAATTGTCGCGTACATCGTCATTAAAAAAAGACCCTATTTGTCCATTTCCGCGTGCAAGTAAATATCGCGTTTACATGCAAAAAAAGACCCCTTTTTTACTCAAAATTATGAACGATTGTATCCACGGCCAATGTGTAGTGACACCACCGGGACATGAACACAAACTGCATGACGAATGTTTCAAAATGTGAATTTATTTGAAGACCTCTAAATCCACTTCCATAACAATTGAGTTAACGAGATACATATCTACATTTATAAGCTACGTAGCTATCTAGGAATTACGACAAATTACTCACTCAAAAATAACAAATATAGAAAGTTAAATTTTCATATTCCCATAGGCACGTGTACAAAGTTGGGCAAAGAGACTTGTTTTCCTCGAAAGTTAAAAAAGTGGATATAGCGCCTTTTGGAAGAAAGCTCTTCATTTGTTGTGACTTGACTTCATTTGTTGTGACTGAGTGAAGTGTGACTGTTCCATATGACCGAGTAACAGTGGCGTAGCGAGGGTCAACGGATTGGGGGGGCACAACTGCGAGGGAGCGGAGCGACCAAGCCCGAGGGCGCGTAGCGCCTGAGGGGGGGAGGGGGGTGTCCCCCCACCCACGGTAGGGAGCTTTTGCAAATTTTCACTTGAAATAATGCAATCTGGTGCATACTTTGGAAGGAAATTTGATAATACTGAATTAAAGAAATCAGGACTTAAATCATCTCCCTCATGATAAAGTATACAAACACAATCGAACCTACATTACGTGTACATGCACACACACCAGACTCAAATACGCTCACGTCGTATATATCCGTGCTTGTCTATACTTATTAGGGGGAGGGTGTGGGAGGGGTGTTTAAAATGTCACTGTAGAAGTATGGTCATTATTGTCTTTTTATTTGTCATTGTATTATAATAGTGAACCTACTCGTAACGTATTTTTAAACGAGAATATCGATATAGTGATAGTGATATAGTGAAACTAAGCAAGGGCGTCAACAACTTCTCAAAAGTGGAGGGGAGACATTGCGAGGAAGCGAAGCAATGGGTGTGGGAGGGGTGTCCCCCTCCCACAGTAGGGAGCTTTTGTATTTTGGGGCGTGAAATTGTGCGATTTGGTGCACACCTAAGACAGAAATTTCACGTAATATGAAATAAATAAGTATGGAACCAAACATACATGACAAAGGGAGGGGGACAATCTCCACTTTCAAATGTGGGGTGACATGATATTCCAATATGATTTGCGTTCAGCGCATATGGACCGAATTTACTGAAAGATTATCTGTGACGGTTTGCTATAGATGAGGGTTTAATAAACTTCGTTTGAGGTGTGCGTTTGAGAAATTACACTGCTCAACACAGTTCGAAAAGTGAGTTCGAGCAAACCTGAAACTTGCAATATGAGAAACAGTATGCGCGCGAAGCTCGCGGCAAAAAAACGAGATTTACAGTCCTTTTCAAACTAAAAAAAACAGCTATTTTGAAGATTAATTATTGATAAATATGTCTTTCCCCTCTTTGGCATTATATCACTCGATTTTTTTCTTCCTTATTTTCAGAATTATTGGGGGGGGGGGGCGAAATGATATGCTTGCCCCCAATATTTTCATTGGGGGGCGACCGCACCCCTGCCCCCCAGGATCGACGGCATGGGAGGGGGGTGTACCCCTCCCACTGTAGGGAGCTTTTGCAAATTTTGGGCCTTAAATTGTGCGATTTGGCGCATACCCGAGACCAAAATAAGTGATTCGTAGTTCAAGCTATAGAATCAAACATACATAGTGTATGCATATTAAAAGTGGGAGGAACAATCACCTCCACTTTCAAATGTATGGGGAGGGGCATGTCCCCCCTCCCCGTCCCCTGCCTGTTGTCGCGTGACTAGACCCATGACACGGGTCCCTTGAGTTAGTTTCAGTAGGCCTATGCTCAACTGATGCAGATGTTGACTCTGGAGAAGATGACTGGTGCTCCTTCAATCATGATCATCAACAATATGCCTAGATATGCATCATGAATTAATGGAACGGGTGCATTTGCAGAGTGAAGAAATTAGTAAAGGAAGTTTGTCTTTACCTAGACATTTAGGACTACGTAGTGCAGCTATGCGCCTTTATAGCCTGCATGAAGGTGTCAAATGGTCAAAATTATCTATAAAAGCGGGAGGCAGATTCTTGATCCTGAAAAGGTCCTTGGTATGATGGACGATTTACCATGTGCTTGTTAGGCCTATACGCGCTCTATGTCTTCTGAAGCGGTGAGCGTCGATCCTCGCGCACGGGACTTAAAATTTGTATAAGGCGCTATATTGGAAGGATTCTTCAAACTGATATAGGTGCGCTATTGCTATAGTACTAGGGAACGACCGTTATGTTCTTCTTTATTATTGTTGATAACATCATTATCATCACACATTAAATAAAACATGATAATAATGAATGATATAGACACATTAATTTGGCTAATGTCGGGTCGTCATTTGTTTTCTTTTTTTCCCCCAAATGATTGGGGGGGGGGGGGGGGGGGCACGTGCCCCCCCCCCCCCCCCGTGCTCCCCCGTAGCTACGCCACTGCCGAGTAATGAATGTCTCCCAGACTTATAAATCCAAACACTTTAATCATTGAATATATTGATGAAAGGGAAATGTGGAAAATCGAAACTTGTCCCATGCTTCTATTGGTAATTAATACCAGTACAACGTATTACATTTCATCATTTTGTTGATGGGGTCTCCTTCAAAGCCTAAAATGACGATGGTACATGGAAAACATTGCTTTATACACGACAAAATTCGTAATTGCAATCACAATTGGAATCATGTTTACAATCACGGTGATTATGTTGCCTAACTTTGTACATAGCCAATGGGACTATTATAAATGAAACGTTCCATTTTTTATTTTGATTGTTGAATTTTTCCTAAAATTTCGATTTTTGGATAGCTACGTAGCTTACTGAAGTACTAATATCGTTATTTTAATTTGTATAGAAAGGGGATTTAACGAATTTTGGAACTGAGCTTTTCAAATGAACAAAGAAAATAATTTGATCATGATAGTGCATTGGTAAATTTGTTTTTGTGGTTACTCTAAGTTTGGATGAATCGGATTTGACAACTTCCTTTCATCGATTTCAATTAGTATAATCATGGAAGTAAGGTCCATGGTCTAATCGACTTTTTGTAGCTACATAGTCACTCTTAAAGAGCAATGCAACTCAAGAATAGAGTTTATCCTACTTTATACATCGTAATATGCCTGTTTATTATATGTAACATTACTCCGACTCAGATGTCTGCTTTGGAAGAAATAATTATGTGAAAACTCTATCGGGTATACCAGTGTTCACGCGAACACTGGAGGCCGCTATTATTAGGTTTGTGCGGACTACGGTCAATGATATGCATTAATGGATTTCAATAGCACCAATTCAAACCATTGTCTGAATACTTGTAGATGCTTTGAAATCAGTGAAAAGCTTTTTGTTTGGCCCTAAGCACATGCAACAGAGTTTGCAAAGCATGTCGGGTAATTACAAGAACATGGCCGCTCCCATCATCATTTGCCGCCGTAAGAATTAGTAAAATGTGGGTATATGTTCACGTAAGGATTTCATTGGATCCAGGAAGCCAAAATTGCAAAGTTATGTATCAAATAAAATGTATTTTCACCCTCTAAAGTCTGAACGATAATAATAACCGAAAGTCATAGTTTCATTGCCCTTTAAAGGGATACAGAGTGTTTTTACACGAGAGATTGGAATCATGTTTACAATCACGGTGATTATGTTGCCTTGATTCTACACGACGAAAATTTGTTCGCGCAGACTGTGATTACAATCGCGTTTCTGCAGACGTGCTATGGGTACCTGTCAATCAAATAATCAAACAAGGAGAACACTCTGCATGACTGCATTCGAAGCGAAGAGCGCCCGGTTTATCGGCGGAAGTGCATTTTAGGTCACGTAAGGTCCCCATTCCGAATCATGTTTTAGAGGTCAAGCCGTTTACACACGGTCAAAAATACCGTGATTGGAGTAAAAAAAATAACTCCAATCGTGATTGAAATCACCCCAAAAGAGACGTGTAAAACACTCTATTTAAGTAAATTTGTTGACATGTTACAAACATTACAAAGGGTTGACAAATTTGTATTTGAATGAGTGATGTGTTTAAGTTCCGTGGTAAATAAACAGATTGGGTGAATTGGGCACATTTTCCCTGGGGGCTGATGCCGAAAAATTATTCCTGCCGTTTCACCTTACAAGGGTACTGCCCTTAAATGACGCTGTAATGCCCTTACATGACGCTTATGCCCTAAAATGACACGTCGGTGCCCGAATGTAACAAGAGTTTTCCTAGATAAAATGTTGGTTTGCCAGATCATTACAATATTTTGCCCGAATTTGTCATGGATTTTCCCAAAAATGAAATGGTTTTATATTTATTTGTTGATTTATGTGTTGATTTATATGGCACTCGATTATTGATAAAACTGTGTATATATCAGAAAGCCTTCGCTTAATTATTGTCATTGTTTCAATCTTGTTTCGCAGCAACCTTCTAAACAGTCATGGGCAAGTACAGAGCTACACAGTCAGATACACCGTCGGACGAGCAATTCATAGTAAGTGTGATGATGATAATGATGATGATGGTGATGGTGATGTGATGATGATGGTGATGGTGATGATGATGGTGATCGAGAATTTCAAAAGTGTGTCCAAACGATGCCGTATTCTCGAGAGTTGCAACTCTCGAAAATTAAAACTGGAAGTAGTGTGCGCGCATTTATCATTTGAGGTCACGCGCATTGACTTTACTTCGGGTGGGGGGGGGGGGCACATATCCCGGACGCGCGTTTCCGTTTTACAACCTGGCCTATGTAATTTCACCCAAAGCGCGCTGGTAAGCCAAGACTAGCACCTGCTGTATGCGATACAATTTCTATGCATCAAACTCTGCGACTCCGCGATATCGATAGCTAAGTCAAGTCCAAGGGCGAGGGTGACCATTAATTAGTGGCCGATCTCGATGCGGACTACGACCACGACGATGAGACTAGTAATATTCATCTAGGCGTAGATACAATACACTCACAGTCATCATGGTGTGTGAAACTACGATTTTATTGAGAAAGTGGCTAGGCTTATGATGCATAAAAATTGTATCGCATACAGCAGGCTCTAGTCTTGGCTTACCAGCGCGTTTTGGGCACGCTTTGGGTAAAATTACCTAGGCCAGGGTGTAAAACGGAAACGCACATCCCGGACACAGACCATGTACAAATGTGAATGTGTGCATATTTGTACGGTGTGTAATTAAGGTATGCCATCATTGGTTTTGACTTAGGGCAGGGGCAGGAGTCAAAGAACGCGCGCGTTCGCCAGAAATTATACCTTTATTTGTATACATTACATTATATTTGGTTATATAGGCGGTGCCGCAGACCGAAGATATGACGCGCCAGACACAACCCCCACCCCCAGCATGCCCAGTGAATACCTAGTGATCGCCATTATCTCCATTTTCTTCTGCCCGCCTTTTGGGATAGTGGCCATTGTGATGAGTACGAAGGTAAGTAACTTTGCAGAAATAAAATGGCGCCCGCAAGCAAATGAGCGCAGAACATGCATAATGTTGCCAGGGAGTGTCACTCCGCCAGAGTGAACACTTTTAAGCCCACCGCACACTACACGATCCGAGTCCGATCCGACGAAAAACTGAGATTCTGAACTAAAGCCGTGCGCGCGTATTGCATGTAGTATTGTTCAGATACTGAATCGTTCGTCGGGTCGGGTCGGATCGTGTAGTGTGCGGTGGGCTTTAGGAAGCCCGGATTGACTGTTGGAGTCATACTTCTATTGCTTCTAGCTATTAACGATTGGACACTGTGGCGGAGTGACTGCTTTCACACGTCATAAAACGTCATACAATTGCATTGTGGGATACAAAGGGAAGTAACGTGAGCCACTCAAAGAGCAGTTCATACCCGTCGTCACCTGATCGAGGTCAAGATATTTAGTTCATATGCATACGTTACGATAAGTCCTATTTTTTCATAATTCTGTATGAAAATCACTGTATTGAGTCTTGGTCAACAAAGGCTACATATCTGAAGTAAAATAAATACTGAATTTACAATACATTTAACCCAGATCGAGTCAGTATCACTGACTATGCAGAGCATAATACACAAATGTTCACAATGACTTAAAGGGATAGCCCCTCTTTTGCAAGCCAAATTTCAAAAGTTGCGAGGTTATTGTCTCATATGAAAGAAAATGTCATTTAATAGCATGCCTGAAAAATTAGGGCTTGAAATCTCTTTTTCGTGGAGTTATAGCCTCTTAAACTAATAAACCATCGTCCAACGGTTAATTATGCATTATACGTGTATTCACCCGGTGAGTAAGTTTGTACACGGATTTCACGGAGAGCCAGATCGATATGCGTGAACCCTACGTGACCCGCGCTATCTACGTGACCCGCGCGCAAATAACAATGGGTAAGCGTTCACTAAACAAAATACCCAAACCTCGCTTAAACTGACTACATGTACATGTAATTATATTTTCTTCATTGCTTAGATCTTTTTCCGTGACATACGCCCGGGGGTTGGGGGGGGGGGGGGGGGCACTCAACTATATATATTGCTGTACACACGCGCGACCTAAAACACGCGTTAAAAGGGTACTTTTTGCCCATCATGGCGCGTCACGCGCGTGACGCGTTTAGGGTGTCAAAAAGGCCAAAAAAGAAAAAAGTTATGTTTGTGGAGTTAAACAAATACGCGTTTAGTGTTTCTTTATCTCTAAACTTGTTTTTCGGACTTGTCTGGAGTTTGCCGGGGATTTTGTGCGACTTCGAATGATTCCAGGGGATTCCAGATCTCGTGATTATTTAAGGTAGACTAATTGTTTAGGGTTCAATGTTTAAGGTGGTTAAACATTTCCATTATTTTGTATAGGTTTAATTGAGAGTAGTTGCCGTAGACATTGTTTAGGGGTATGTTTTAGGGGTAATACTTGTTTAGGGGGCAAAATTGTCAAAAAAGCACGCGAAAATACTTGAATAGGGTATAAATTTGACCAATGGATAAAACTTGTTTAGGGTGGGTTTGAAATACCTGTGGTCGCGCGTGTGTACAGCAATATAGTTGAGTGGCCCCCCGGGGACATACGTTTACAAATGTCGGCTTCATAACACCTTTACAAGAATAAGTAAAATATTGTTGTAATATAATGCTAAATCATTTAAACTCCTTTATTGACCGATATATAGTTTGAATGGAGGGACGCATTTGTTTTTCATTCGTAGAATCCAAATTACAGGGCTGTTCGATCTGATTTTGTTTGTGTGTGTTATATTGATCCCTATCAGTCAACTGGAAACTGTTCAGACGTTTTCTAAAAAGAGGACCTGTCCCTTTAACATAGAAGAGAGAAAAAAGATAATGACAATATCTATCAAGTTAAACCGAACCCTCGTTGACTTTCAAATTGGCAAAATTTGGTATGTTTGTGAAGGAAATGTTACTTTTTCTAAGGATATTAACTTAATCCGCGATATAGATGTTGAAATTTGACTTAAAAAGTCTTCGAAAATGGGGCAAAAGAGAGCCGTCTCGTTGACTGAAATTCGCTCAACGATCGGCCTGAAAATCGTGACGTCACCGGTTGAATGGGCCCGGCCGATCAGCTGATCAAGCAAAGCGACGCGCGTGCATTGTATGTACTGCATGTGTTGTGTATATTGCTTTTTGATAACGTACGATCGAGCTCGACAGTTTTATTTCGAGGAAAATGGAGGAAAATACTCTCGAACTGAGTTTCGCAATGGATTTTTCCGAAGAAGATGAAGAAGAGGACAGGAATGATTCATCAGACAGCGACAATGATAACGGGGATTTGGGAGACTTTTGGCGCTAGTTCACTATATTGTACCCGCACTCCGGTGTCGGCACGCTACGCTGCCCGTGACGCGCTCGTGAAGCTTGTACCATACGAAACAAATTAATGTAACGTTACCCAAAAACAACTAAATCTTCGACCATTGCTCAAATAATGGTTATGATTTCAAAGTAGTTACACAAAACAGGTAAAAAAAAGATAACTACTTTGAAATCATGACCATTATTTGAGCAATTTTTGAAGATTTAGTTGATTTTGGGTACGTTACATTTGTGTTTCGTAGGGTACTCTTCACGAGCGCGGCACGGCCAGCTAGCGGGGTAGCGTGCCGACACCGGAGTGCGGGTTTCAATGCGCCCTTTCCCCCAGCATTTTCCCCGGCAAACTAGTGCATGGACATGGTGCAATTCGCTATACAATTGCCGCAGCCATACGCCAGATCGACAAATCTATCACTTTCATGGCCTCTTCGACATTATTATTGTTATTTTTCACTGTCGGCTTAGAATGCCGACAGAGAAAAATACAATATAATGTCAAAGTCAAAGAGGCCATGAAAGTGATAGTTTTGTCGATCTACCATACGCCATGCACCTTTTCCCGACTTTGCGAATCGAATTCAACTTTGCCGATATTGGCTAACTCGCGATTTCCACCTCAAAACCATGCCTGAAATCTTCACTTCCTTCAGACATTTCCACCATTCTCCGATTTTGCAGATATCAGGTCGAATCTAACAAGAAAAATGACATTGACAAGGTCGGCGTTCTATCGATTGAGCAGGGCAGCATAACTCGCGCGAGCTGGACTGGGGGATCGTTGGGGAGGCAAAGGGTACCATGGTACTACTGCTCTACCGTCCGCGGCCGCCGTACGCGGGGTGGTTTGGGCATAGTCAACCTGTGACGTCATCAAATTTCTCTGCACCAAATCGCCGTCAAACGGCGAAAATCGGGGTTCAGAATAAGAGTTTAAATTTGCTTTTAATTGTTTTCTGGCGGTGTTAGGGCTTCAAAATTAACCTTTTCATGCTCAGTATGTTCTCAGCTTTCAGAAGAGGTACAATATGCATATTATAGGATTTTCATTGAGTTTTCGGTTTAAGTTTTAGACTACTAAGCAAATTATTGCTATAACTTGCAAAGTGAAATTTTGATGCAACACATCAAAATAGACCACTTCTTGACCAAGGTCGAAATTGAGTTAATAGTATGGTCGTTTTTGTTCTTTTCTTCTTCTTTAATTTGATACCTAACACGATACATAATTTATGTTTTATTGCGGAGATATATGATTTTAAAGGATACGTTTAAGAGGCATTTTGGAAATTATGTTATCGAGAAAACGGCCCTAAAAGATTACTTTCAATTTTCACCGAGCTTTCAGGTGCAATCATTGATCCTTAAAGGGTTGAGCGGGTTCGTTCTATTCACATCGGACGGAACAAAAGACCCCCAAAAGACCTAGTAACCGTGACCATTCATGCGTATAACGAGCGGTTTCGGGTGTGCGCGCGCGCATGACTTCACTGGGATTAGTTTTGACGTCAAGTACTTCTGCTCAGTCAAGTCTTTTCACTAGTGCGAGCATGTTATTGACTTTCATCTTCACGACTTCGGCTCATAAAAAAACTTTTGTAAGCATGCAGACCTGGGGCTTGTTGCAAGAAAGGGTCCTATATTTACAATGATTTAGGACGTCCTAAATGTCACGTGACTGTCATATGACTACGACTGAATTACGTACACTTAGGACAGTTGTCCTAATTTCGCGATCGGAACAAACCCCATCATCGGTCAAATGTAAACATGTTTTATGGAAAGCTTGCGTTATTTCAATCAGTGAGAAGGGGACACGATATAAAATGAACTAAACTTTGTATGATTCCATTTGGAATAATAAATCAAATACGAGTTATCAATGGCACCGAATGGGGTAGGGAATGTATCCCCTTATAACACGAGGGAAATGTAATGTACAAATTTCACTACCCCCCCCCCCCCCCCCCCCATAATGACGAATGATTGCGAACTTCAATATGATGGTAAAGATTAAATATTTTTCGTTTGTATGTATCGGTTATACTTGTAAGTGCCCAGCCCCAATCTGATTAAGGGTTTTATAATCGCAACTACACGATGCTTAAATATTTATGGCCTATTCAGTACTTACTTTACGATATTATTATTATTTTTGTTGTATTTATTTAATTTACGTCATGTTCCATAGACGTCGATCTGTAATCAATACATATTGTTCAAGGGGGGAGGGGTAATGTAATAATTCATCCCCCGCTGAACAAACAATTACAGCTACGCCACTAGCCTATTTGGGAAATGAATTTAACTTTCAAGACGAAATATATACGTTTGTATCGCTGATGTTTTCTATTAGTATCGGGAATGAAACGTATATCGTGAACAAGCAGTTTCCATACTTTATAGAATGGTCTCGATAAAGAAGACCTCTCTTGAATATAAATATTGTTCATTACTTTTTCAAAGGTAAAAGGTCTTCCTTTTGCCAGATCATCTACTTTTCAGGCAAATGTAATATTTATTGATAAAGTGTAGCTGATCAGATAAGTTAATTGTAGCGAAAATGTAATATTATTCACATGTATAATAGGGTCTGTTTGATGAAGATACTAATTAATGGTGTCTTTAAATAGGCACAAGCAGGAACATGAGCACATCTTTTCCGAATAATATATTTCATATTGTTTTGTGCGTTCGCTTTCAGCTACCCGTTTGCTTTGCATGTGAACTGAACATTGTAATATGTTCTGTGTATGTTTTATATCATTCATCATTCTAACGCAACTATAGACCAGCAATAGGCTCCTATGCTGATAATTATTTTACCGGTACCTACATTAGGTTCATGGCAAAGGCTAATTTCGACTTAAGAGCCTTTCTTGCAAGAGTTTAGGATAACTGTCCTATGTACGTAGTCATATGACAATCACGTGACATTTAGGACGTCCTAAAGATATGACCCTTCCTTGCAACAAGCCCCTGTGCTCTACTCGCCGAGCACTGCGCTCCGTAGGCGGGGAGCCAGGGCGTGCGCATCAATGTACTTATACTCATATCACTCGGCGCCAGTGCATGTGGTACATTCAAAAAGTCGTGAATGATAATAATTTGTAAGATCTACGCAATGCCAACGAGTTTGTATTCCAATTACAGAATTGCATGATATCTGAAAGCTTAGCGAAAACAAACTAAAATGACCTAAAAACAACAACAAAATAACAGCGCTGAATGTCGCTAAAAAGGTGCACAAACTTGATTATTAGCGTGTTCGTTACTAGCACTTGTTTTTGGTCATTGCCAATTTGTAAGCTAAATAAATTGGCCAGGTTGTGCATGGGTGTAGCCACGCAATCAATACGATCAAAGCTAAAAGGTGAAGCCGATGTTGTTGTATGAACACAAACAATGATGTGCCCCTGTCCTTTCCAAATCGGCGATAATGTAATTTCATGAAAAATAGCACTTTAATTGAGTTTAAATTTCTATAATTACTGGAGAAATGGGTCGCCAAGAAATTGCGATAATAGGAACCGTCCCATTCCCGTCTGCGTATTCCCTGACAAAATGCAACAACGATGACGACAATGATGATAATAATGTTGCATACAACTGTATTGATGATAATGGTAGGATTAATTGGGAGACCGTGACTAACATTGGGGCTCATGTTCCTTACGTATTTCTCTAAAAAAATAAAAAAAAATTAATGCATTTATTTTTGTTTCATTTAATTTCATTATTGTATTTTTTGTTCAAATCATTATTTTTTTTTCTATTGATTAATTTATTTATGTTTTATTTGTATTTATTTATTTTTTTGTTTGCTTAATTTATTTTGGTATTTATTTATTTTTTCAATTATTTTTTATTTCGTATTTATTTATTTCATTTTTTTTGTTTGGGGGGGGGGGGGGGGGGGGAGGGTGGAGTGCCGGGGGGGGGGGGGGGGTGGGTGACCAACTATTTTGACGAAACTATATTCCCTACTACCCGTAGCTTCATCACTGTTAAGATGATGATGTTGCTGATATTAGTGATGATGATGGTAATAATATAATGGGGCTTTCAGTCGGAAGACGAATTTTACTAACCTATTTCACTTATCAAATTCACCAAATTATGCGCCTAGCCTAATTCCAGTCTTGTTCTTATAAGCGGAATATTTCGCAAACACACATGATTGATCAGCCCTAATAATTTTTTCCACATTCGGTGATGATGGGCAATAGAGATGACGATGTATACGGGGCGGCATTAAAGGGACTTAGTAACATTGTCCAAATCCTCAAAATAAAATTGTAATTCTAGCGGTTCCTTTATACCTTGTTGTATTCGTATTAACAATAAAATCATGGGACAGCTTTCGGTTTTTCAAATTTCCCTTTCATTACAAAGATATGTATGATTGAAGTATTTAGATAAGAAAATCTCCGGGCGAGATTTTCATCCCTGTACAAAGTGAATGCAGTGAGTTGGTGAATATCACCCAATATCACTTTGCATTTTCGCTCATTACTTGGCCATACATTGTCCATTTGACCTGAAATTTTCACACAATACCCTGAGGACATATGAGATAACAACATTATACATTGCATCAACCATTCATCAGTTTTTGCACATCTCAACAAAGTTACTAGATCCCTTTAACGGTGGGCATGGTTGAATTTCATTGAATGAGAAGCGGTAATCGCGTGAAGTGTAGAATGATGCCTTATTGAGGTTACTCTGCAGATCTAATAGAGTATATGAAAAGGGTTACAATCCTTCTGACATGTTGAGTAGTGATTAATCTTAAACTGTTATCATTAGTGTTAATAAGTGAATAAATATACCGCCGATGGCCCGATATGCATCATGTTGTTTATTATGGTCGGCATCATCATTTCTTCTCCATTGAAAACGTGATGGCCGCCGTCATGCTTGGTTGAACGAAGTAAGTGGTCTATTCACTCACTTCCCTATTCATAGTCCGACGTAGCCTCTTGACAAGGCATGTCTCGTCTGAGCTGAGTTGAATGCACGGTATAGTATGCATTATGCAGGAACGACTGGACAGCGCGACTACCCTGCACAATCATTTGCCGAGACAGCCTCTTCTCATCTGGATTGCTCTCCGATGAATTTCTTTTGTTAAGTATTGAATTCCTCTAACCTACAGGTAGAACCCAATCAGGAAGCTGGGTTATCACGTACTCATGCATGATGCATCATTCCCCTGCGCAAGACACAAACTATACCACACAAACACACGTACAATGAAGCGACGTACATGCTGAAGCGATACAAAGGTCAGATGCAATGCAAATGCAAACACACACACACACACACACACACACACACACGCCAAGGCCGCGCCCGAGGCCACACACACAAACATACTGCATGTACACACACAGCTTACACAGGGATGTGTTTGTGTATACAATTCCAATGCTATGTACTGTGTCTGTATGCGGACGTACACGTAGTTCATATTTAAATGGGAGAGGCATAGAGACGTGTGACTGCACATGTACTGTGTTTAAATGGGAGAGACAGAAAGACGTGTGCTCAGTGCAGTAAATATCACAAAACTATGCATGATTCATTAAATCAAGCTTATGCATATTCATGAGCCACTAGATGCGTAAAGGCGAGGGGATCGCACGTGAATTCATCACTCGCCAGATAGCCTCCATCAGGCGTTCAGTCGTTCCTGATCCTGCATGCAGCGCAGCCATTGCTTGCTTGAGACACGAAGCCTTGTTAAAGGCTAAGTCCGACGCCATACCACACTGAAGAACGAATTACAATAAGCCACAGAATGTATGCCCCCGATTATTGCGCATCCTGCATCCTGTGTTACCCCGATTTCTAAGAGCTTGTTTTTCTTAAAGGGGAAGGAACTCCTAGCCTTTTGACTTACTGGATGTGATGAGAGCATAACTCGTCATTTCTAGACACTTATTTCCTCATGAATATTCCCAATAATGAAAATAATCAATATTTTATGGCCCACTGTCGTCTGCTTTCAATGCCAACAGGAGGCGGCCATTTCTTCAACTTCTCGCGGTGAAATGACGTGTCAGGAGGAGAACACAATAGCGGGTTACGATAATGCTATTGTGTTCTCCGCCTGCCACGTCATTTCACCGCGAGTAGTTGAAGAAATGGCCGCCTCCTATGGGCATTGAAAGCAGACGACAGTGGTCCATAAAATATTGATTATTTTTGTAATCGGGAATATTCATGAGGAAATAAGTGACTAGCAATGATAGTAGTTATGCCCTCATCACATCCAGTAAGTCAAAAGGATAAGGGTTAATTCCCCTTTAATGTATGCTCACTCATGCATGACTCGACGGACCAATTTCATGTTCACACATAAATTAGTCAATAAATGTAAAAACAATCCTGCCAAGTCATTTTGCTCAAATTGTTGGGTTTTTTTGTAAAAAAAGTTACGTTATTTGATTATGGCTGGGGGACTTTAAGGCAAAACTGTCACTTTTCACTCTTGTGACTTTTGAGAAGTGACAATTTTGCCTTTAAGGGTGAGCTCATTCATGCATTAATCTACGGGTCAATCTCATTTTACCCAGATATTAGTCAATAAGTGTAGGAACAATCCTGCAGAGCTATTTTGCTTAAACCTTTTCGTTAAAAAGTTATGCTATTTTGATTAGGGGGAATTGTCTTATTGGGTTGTGTTTAGTAGGGACAATTTAACCTATAATACATCGTGGAACTTTATTATCCTGGGTATTAAGAAAAAACTGCGTATGTTTTGTGTTTCTTTTTGCGTACGCAAACGGTGGGACCCCTCCCCCTACCCCTGTACGCATACCGTACGCAACGGCGTGAATGCGTACACATAGCCCCTAAGAACGCTTAACTTGCGATCGATTGGCGTTAAACAAAATGTAACAGCGCATAACGGTTGTGCATACAAGCGTGTCGGCGCAACTCGCATTCGAGGTGGTTGTGAAAGTAACAATAGGTAGCCACTGCCCAGGGGGCACTTCAATATAGATGCTCGGTGCAATGCCGTAGAAATCGTCAATGGTCAATCACCGGGACGATACCATTGACCTGTAACTAGTAGAGGTCAATGGACGATGCACGTCACTACCCACGCACGCACGGTACTGTAGTTTTATACAAGCTGTCATGCATGCATTGGAATAATTCGCTTTTAAAACTCCGCGCGTGCTACGTATTGACAACGTAGTGGTGACATGCAGCACACGCAGTCCCAAACATGCAATTAGCGTCAACCAATCAAAATCATTACATTGTTGTTAGGGGTGGAGTCAAGTTTTGGCGCCTCGATCCCCGAACGAACCAAGCGCTCTATGTTTAAACTTTTGGTGAAAACCAAAATGGACATGTCTTAGAAAAACGCTAATATTTCAGTTATTATTGCACCAAATTCTTAGCAAATTTCATGAAATTGTAGAGGAAACTCCATTCAATCAAATACGCTAAAAACAAAATCATAATTTTTAAACAATTTTAACTTTCAACTCATTTTTCTCGGTTCAAGCCCACGCGACTAGTGGTTTAATTTGTGGTGCGCTATCACAATTGCTTTGCATAATTATTTCAGTGTGAATATAAAGCGCTTGTAATAAATTGTTGTTCAAGTGTATAACAAATAGGAAAACATATTTTGTCTTCAAAATGGTATTACTTGTCCTATAGAACAAAAAAAGTGATTTATTCATTGTGCCATATCTTGTTTAACTAATATCATATAATTTTAGTCTGTCATAGTTTTGGTCAATATGAATTGTAGAAACCCAAACCTGCACCAAACTAATAGTTATAACTCCATCATGCTCGAAATGTATTAACAATTTTACAAACGATTATGATACAGATGGTGATGATGATGTTGATGATCTTACAGGGATCTAGTAACGTTGTTGGCAAACTTGGCATGTGCAAAGAAGTGATGAGTGGTTGATAAAATCATTTGTATATTGTTGTTATCTGATATGTCCACTAGGTGTTGTGTAAAAATGTCTCGTTATATGGCCGAGTTATGAGCAAAAAAGCAAAGTGATATTCTCTAACTCATTGCACTCACTTTGTACACGGTTTTGACGATCCAGTGGGTTATTCAACATATGAACACTTCAATCGTACATATCTTTTTAACGAAAGAGAAATTTGAACAACCAAAACCTGTCCCATGATTTATATTGTTAATACGAATACAACAAGGTATAAGGGAACCGCTAGAATTCCAATTGGATTTTGATGACTGCATTGAGGTGGACATGAATGTTAATAATTACGGTGATAGTCAAATTTGTCACTATCACAATTTTCTTTTCTGTTCATATTCACCAGGTGCAAACACGCTACCAGGCAGGGGACTTTGCCGGTGCGGCCCAGGCTTCCCGTTCCGCCAAGAACTGGTCCATTGCCGGTCTTGTCACGGGCATCATAATTGTGGTCATCGTAGTCATTATAGACGTCGTGGTCGTAAACGCGGCTTTAAAGGGACCCTAATGGCGTATCGCACTTTGTTTAATGGACCCTTATGGCGTATATATCGCACATTTTAAAAGAACCTTAATGGCGTATCGTACCTTTTTGTAAATGGACGCTTATTATCGCACTTTTGTGTAAATAAACCCTTAATGGCGTATTGCACCTTTTTTTAAATGGACGCTAGTTCCGTATATATCGCATTTTTTAAAAATAGACCTAAATGGCATATCGCACTTTTTTCTTAAAGGGACCCTAATGGCGTATAGCCTATATCGCACGTTTTAAATGGACCCTGAATGGCATATCGCACCTTTTTTTTTATTATTGAAATGGAGAGTAAATTGTTGGCAAATTACGTGTAACAATGAATTATAAACGTCTGGACCAGTAGCATTCCAATAATCAGTATGTCTCACTGATGTATTATGTGTATGCGCATAGGCAATGCCTGGGCCCTGGCATTACCAATACTCGATAGCCAATAGTTTACTGCACATGCTGTGTGCAGTATTGTTTTTCAAGAACATAGAGATAAAAGAGGCAGGCAAAACGTGTGTATTATAACTTTAAAAGAAGACTTTATTGGCAAAATGGACTACTTTGATAATTCAAATCATGATTTTAGAAAATCATTCCATACAACTAAATCATTTGAAACCTTTAACTTTTCCCGTATTTGATTTTTTGTTTTAACATAAATAATCAACGAGTAATGGAACGATCCTCAAAATCCAATACGTCACGGATGCCATACTATACGTTTCTCGTGAAAATCATGGTAGCCCAATTTAATAAGTAAAACCATACATAAAATATAAATATATTCATTCATCATTTTCTTCCGATTTGCTCACTACAAAAATAGACAAGAACATTATAAATAATATCCGCAATATCTACAATAAAATTACCTGAAATGTGGTGGCATACTTTGACACAATCTCTAGCAAATTATGACAAAAATTGGTAACTCCGCACGTGCTCTCATAGACCCCCGTTTATGGAGCAAACGCACTACATAAACAGACACAAAACGTGAGGGAAAGTAATTTACCTTGTTTACTTCGCAATTCTTAGTTAATCAATTTACCCAAAAAACAAGATTTCTTTACTTTTAAAAAAGGGACCCGTTTGTACGGGCCAAAAAACCGAATTTTTCGAATACATCCTTGTCATGCTTGTCCGAGCTTTGGCGTATTCACGATCGATACCGTTCAGCAGTTCACAAAGGGTAATTGTGCGCGAACAACAGAGTATACAAAGGAAAGGTCATGCCCGTACATAAAACGGGCACACGATCATAGTTTGGCTTCAATGACGTTTAGACATCCGAGCAGATGCGTTCATTAACATATGTAAACACAACAACCGGTACTTTTGAAAAAAAACAAATACAGACTTTTTTGGAAGCTATACATTTAAAATGTTTGTAGAGATCAACCTTTGAGGGTATAGAGAACAACATTATTTTTTTTAATTCGTCAATTAAGTCTTCTTTTAACTCACAATACTGTGGTTGCCACTTCCAGCTTAGATCAGCCCTGAGCTGGAATCCCCGCAATCGACCACCGAGGTGGTCGGCCTAGAGTTAGTGTAGCATAAACTAGCCCTAGTCCAATGCCTAGGCCCTGTATGAAAAAATTGTTCGATGCTTCATTTTCGTGTCCGTGCCCATTTTGTTAGGTAGTGCACGATAGAGTAATAACACATTTAAATGCAGATTCTAGGTTGATAAATGACGTTTTAACCTTCGTCGTTACAGGGCGTTACACTCTTTTGCAGTTGCGTGTTTCAACAAGCTCTGTAAATCAATGCTGAAAATACTGCATGGTGATAGCGACCACTGCATGCGATGCATGTGAATAGCGCATCGCAAATGGTTACGTGTTAGTAAATAATGGTACATGTATTAGTGAATGTGTGAATACTAGATCTGCAGGACCGTTGATATTTTGCATATTTATGAATGATGTTTGCCAGTTGAAACTTCATGTTCATTTTTAAATGTCTCTGTATGCTGACGACACAGCTATGTTTGATTATGGTAAAACCTTTTATGATTTACAGATAGTTTAACAAAAGGATTTTGATCTAATATGTAAGTGGCTAAACCTTTTTAATATGCATTTACACCCACAAAATACACAATTCATGGTTTTCGGTCATAGAACAAAATTGGTAAACGATGTTTTATTATTGAAGCATAAAAGTCTGCCGATAGAAAATGTACATTTATTTTAAATACTTGGGTATTATGTTTGACTCTGGCATGACATAAGGGGGTATCCCACTGAGCGGCGAACGTTTGCGAATATAGCGAATTTGGGATTTCGCCAGGATTCGTTAAAGGTTGCAAAAGGTTCGTAAAAGGTTGCAAAAGGTTGCAAGAAAATTCGCAAACGGTTTTAATTGTCGCAAACAGTTTTTCTTGTCGCAAAGAAATTTTGAACATGTTCAAAATTTATTTGCGAATATATTTTTTTTTGCAAACAGTTGCAAACGTTCGCAAACGGTTGTAAGACGGTGTCTCTAACGTTCTTGTTGATTCGCCAATGCTAGCGATTACATGACCATATGGTTCCTAAATGCAATCGACCCATTGAGCAGCGAATGCTTACTAGTAGAGCAGATAAGTGTATTAATCGTTCAAAGTTTGATACAAGAAAGAGTCTTAGTATGTAGGCTACCATAGGGACACTTTTCAGGAAAAAACACTTAGCCACGCAAAAATCCAAGATGGCCGCCAAAAAGATACTTTTTGATATAAAAATTGACTGGGTTGGCCGATTTTAGTAATCTTGGTGTCGTTTTATATGTTTATTGACATGCTGAACACAATGGTGATACATACGGACTCATTCGATGGCCAAAATCCAAGACGGCCGCCATTTTCCCAGATGGCCCAAAACAGCTTCTTTTTTATATAAAAATTGACTGAGTTGGCCGATTTTAATAATCTTGGTGTCGTTTTATATGTTTATTGACATGCTGAACACGATGGCGATACATACAGATTCATATGATGCCCAAAATCCAAGATGGCCGCCATTTTCCAAGATGGCTCAAAAGAGCTACATTTTGATATAAAAATTGACTGAGTTGGCCGATTTTAATAATCCTGGTGTCGTTTTATATGTTTATTGACATGCTGAACACACTGGTGATACATACGGATTCATACGATGGCCAAAATCCAAGATGGCTGCCACTTTCCAAGATGACCTCCAAGGCTAATTTTTTTTCATAAAAGTTGACCGAGTTTGCCGATTTTTATTATGATCTTGATGTCGATTCACATGTGATCTGATATGCTGAAGACGATTATGATACATACAGACATATATAATGGCGAAAATCCAACATGACGGCCATTTTCAAGACGGTGGCCAAAGAGCATGTTACATTTGTTTTAAAAAAATGACTGAGTTGGTTGATTCTAATAACTTTGTACTGATTAAAAGGTTGTTTGATGAGCTGAAAACTATGTTCATACAAATGGATCTAAATAATGGTAAAAATCGAACATGGCGGCCATTTTCAAAGATGGCGTAGCAAAGGGATAAAGGAGGGATTGGCCATCCCTCCCTAAGGAAATCATGATTTCACTTGTTCATGTTTTGGTAATATAGGCTGCTACCTGATAGGAAATATTGCCCTAAAAGTTTGTTTGCCATCTCTCTCATCATTGGTAGTCCTTTGGTTATGCCTCTGGACTTTTGAGATGATTGAGTGACAATAAATGTACGATTTAAATCATTATGAACGCGATATCTTTGCTATCCCGTGCATCGTCCTATCCCCCTATCCACCTTCCCAACCCCCATTAGTCTCATAGCCTGAGACTGGCAACGACATGGTCCTTTTTACGATATATACCAAAAGAATATCTTGTAAGAGTTTGGTCACCGTCTGTTATTTGCTTCTCTGTAATGATTCTGTTTGGGCTGTAAGTATAGTTGATTATACATTGACTCGGACACTATAGTCACCCAGCTATCACCTATATGGATACAAGTACGTCAATCTTTAAAACATGGAATAACCCACTCCCGTCAGGCTCATCATTTCCTTGAGTATGATGACCATTCAGGGTGTAAAGATACACTACTAACTTGACCAACCACCATGAGCAAGTAGTGCAAACTCAGTCCCACTTCAATAAGAGAATGAACAAGCAATTGGACGTATCCCAGGAAATGGATGAACCCCTAAAAGAAAGAAATATGCAAAACACTAAAGATCTATAATACACCTCGTATGATGTTGCTAAACAATTATATTTACACTGATGTGTACAGATCATGCTTCTGGAATGGTTCAAAGGCATGGCTAAGGGGATGGATGTGCAGACAGCATGTTATTTATATCTATCATACGTCCTAGACAATAGCTATATCTAATACATCTTATGGAAATCTATTTTTCTAAACTTTTAGGATTTAAAGACTGTTGCCCTTTACTTGTAATAGTAATATTTGGGACCATGGTTCCCTGAAAAGATAAAGGCTGACATCATCAAAAGGAGGAACGGTGTGACCAGTGTCGGTGTCCATCTATACAATGTGGCATATCGAATAGGGTAAACGTGTGATACTGTAATAATATCATACCCCTATGACCCAAAGCTGATGATAAGGAAGCTGCACAAATCTCTACAGTTTCGTTTGATATATAGAGCGGTCCATGGCGTACCCAGTATTAAGCCATATTCCAACTGAGAAGGGGTCGGAAAGTTTAATCTGAACATGTGAATTGATCTGGGTGTATAAAATGATATTATGCATACTGTACATGATCTCCCAATACATTATTAATTATTAAAATCGTCTTCTTCTCTTAATAAACATGTTAGGCATATATTCAGGGGGCCAAGGGCTTGGACGGTCCAGGATGAGGTAAAGAGATCGTTCCGGGATGGGAAATATCAAGGAGCAGCCTGTCAAAAAAAATCAAGAACAAAAGACATTTCATGAATTCAGTACAGAAAGAAGTTATATACAGGGGAGGGGGGGGGGGGGTCTCAAATTAGTTTTTGACGGGGGCGAGCATCACGGAATTCTGATGTGGGGGTCTTAAGAGCTGACTACAAGCATCAAATATAGGGTCTTTGAAGCTACAAAAACCCAGAAACGGGAGTTAAGGGGTATTAAGGAGCATACTAAAACTACAAAATACATGGACTTGCAGCTACCAAAGACCTACGGAAACCCTCCAAATTGGTGGTCCAAGGAGCTGACTAGAAGAAGAATATGGACTTGGCGCTACTCAAATACCAGGCCAAGTGATTCCTGGGGTCTATGGAGTGGTAATTTTTGAAAATCGGGTATCTTGAGAGTGGCAATAGGGTGTGAAAGCGGGGGGGGGGGTTGTAAGCGGCACATACCCGTCTTACATTATACATGAGTGCCCCCGGGGTTATATAGCCCTATATCCCTTAGCTATGCCATTGTTAATGTCTTTGTGTAACACAAATGTTTTCAGCACATCAAGAAACATATCAGGTCACATATGAATCGATATCAAGATAATAAAAATCGGCAAACTCAGTCAACTTTTATGAGAAAAAAATAGCCTTGGTGATCATCTTTGAAAGTGGAAGCCATCTAGGATTTTCGCTATTATATTGGTCCGTGTGTATAACAATCGCTTTTGATATTATCAATTAACATTTAAGTCAACACATAGATTATCCAAACCGGCCAACTCAGTCAATTTTTATAATAAAAAGTAGCTTTTTGGGGCCATCTGAAAAATGGCGGCCATCTTGGATTTTGGCCATCATATGAATCTGTATGTATCACCATTGTGTTCAGCATGTCAATAAACATATAAAACGACATCAAGATTATTAAAATCGGCCAACTCAGTCAATTTATATATCAAAAAGTAGCTTTTTTGGGCCATCTGGGAAAATGGCGGCCATCTTGGATTTTGGCCATCACATGGGTCCGTATGTATTACCATCGTGTTCAGCATGTCAATTAACATATAAAGCGACACCCAAATTATTAAAATTGGCCAACTCAGTCAATTTTGATATCAAAAAGTAGCTCTTTTGAGCCATCTTGGAAAATGGCGGCCATCTTGGATTTTGGGCATCATATGAATCTGTATGTATCACCATCGTGTTCAGCATGTCAATAAACATATATAACGACATCAAGATTATTAAAATCGGCCAACTCAGTCAATTTTTCAACTTTGGAGTAAAACAGGTTTCCTTGCCCAATTTTGTACACGTGCCTATGGGAAAATAAAAATTGAACTTTAAATGATGGTTGAAATTGTCAAGAGTCTGGAAGGCGCCATCTCTTCTTTGTTTTTGTTTTTGTTTTTCGAAATCAATATATACATACAAGTTTTATAAACATACATACAAAGTACATGACAAATGACAAGAAAGTAAGTACATTTAGACAAACGGTTGGAAAGCCGATTTTAGGACCACTTTAAAAAATTAATGGTCTTGTTCTTCCATGGGCTCCAAAAGCAAGACATCAAATTTATTTACATAAAATATCAAGTTTCAATCATAGTAATTTACGAATTCACTATTCCCCTCATAGGCGTACCCAGGGGAAGGGGGAGGGGGTTCAACCCCCACCCCCCCCCCCCCCCCCCCCATTGACCAACAAATTACTGTTTTGTGGGGTTTGAACCCCCCCCCCCCTTGACCAAAATAATTACTGTTTTGGGGGGTTTGAACCCCCCCCCCCCTTTCACATCTTGTAGCTGGTCTCTAGACCACATTTAGCGGTATCGACCATTTCGAAGAGACCTGGACTCGGTCTCACAAATGTTTGAAATTCTTCGTCTCTGCCTCAAAAATGAGGTGGTACTTAGTCTCGGCTTCGAAAATTGTCTACGGACACCATAGGCGCCGGAAGTGGGGGGGCAAGGGGGGCGGCCGCCCCCCCAATCCAAAAAGTGGGGGGGCAAAACGCGTTTTTGCCCCCCCAAAAAGCCCCCCCCCCCTCAAAAAAAAAGAAAAGAAAGAAAAAGGAAAAGAAAACATGGTATGTATCAGCCAATACTTGTTAATTATAACATTTAGAATCTAAGTTATACATCCATTTAAAGTTTTCGCTGCGCGCTTCGCGCGCAAATAAATAATCTCAGTTTGTTGTGTAACTTGGGTATGGTACGTCTGCGGTGGGGTTTTCTGTACCGGTCCACGTAGTTCATGTGTCGACTGTTATTGCTCTGGCTGTTTGTGTGACGTGCACCAAATTGCACTATTTCAAGTAAATAAATGCAAAACCCTCCCCGTCTGGCTCTGCCCCAGCCCTCGGTCGCTTCGCTCCCTCGGGATTCATTTTTGGCTGTAAGCTATGATGTTGGATCATACAAATGTGGCATATTGTTTATATTTTATGCACCAGATTGCACTATTTCAAGTATATAAATGCAAAATCTTTCCCGTGGGAGGGGGATACCCCCTCCCAAACCCACCTCCTCTAGCTCGGCCCCAGCCCTCGGTCGCTTCGCTCCCTCGGGGCTCATTTTTGGCTGTACGCTATGTTGTTGGATCATGTTTTTATGCACCCGATTGCAAGTCCCAAAATGCAAAAGCTCCCTACCATGGGAGGGGGGGGGGGGGGGGACACCGCTCAGTTACTTTGCTCCCTCGTGCTAATTAGTCGCTTTATCCTCGCAATGTCACCTCTGACTCGAAGATGGCAACCCTTTGAGCAGTGGTCTATGCAAAATTATTGGGGGGGGGGGGGGTGGGGTGGGGCACACCTTATGTATTTCTTTGTTTTTCAAAAAAATGTCCCCTTATGTTTTCTATTGTTTTTTCCAAATTATTGGGGGGTGCCCTCCCCCCCCCCCTCCAGTGGCGGATCTACGGGGGGGGGGGGGGTTAGGGGGTTTAACCCCCCCCCCCCCCCTTGGGCTGCCAAGTGAAAATGTATCAGTGAAAAAAAGTGAAACAAAAAGTGAAAAAAAATCACCTACGGGGGTTCAAAATAGCAAAAAACAAAATTGTGGCTGGACGATGCTCCGCATCGTCATTGGGTCAAACCCTCCCCCCCCCCTTAGCAAAAAGCTAGATCCGCCCCTGCCCCCCCCCCCCCCCCGTCGCTACGCCACTGTCTGTGAGTGCGGTTGGGCATGAGCCCCTAAAGACATAAATCGTGAGCCCCCTTAGGGTTTTGCCCCCCCAATCCAAAACTGCTTCCGGCGCGGCCTGACGGACACCCCCCCCCCCGCCCCCCTCCCCCAAATCCTGGGTACGCCACTAATCCCCCTTATCGGCCCCTCCTACCTCATCACCCCTTGCCACGATCTCCCGCCAGCCCCTCCCAAGTCCTACAAGGTACATTACAAAGAACAATAGTTTATTTACCATCATAAATGGGTATTAATATTTATCTAAAAACATATTAATCTTTCAAAACACTTCAGACTTAACTTTGTATTTCTTTATAAAATAATTCATGCAAGAATATAACTTAATAATACAATATATTTAATATTCAAACTATTTTCAATATTACAAGGGTCTTTATCTGAATGAAATATAACGGGGTGCCATCTGCATAGAGGTGAACATTACTCAAAAGAGGGCATATCATTAATAACTGTAAGCAATTTGTTGGTTTTCTTTCACCTTTCCAGGTATTTACTGATTTCAATTTAAGTTCCATACATTTTAACAAATCATATTTCAATCATTTTCTTTTTTACATCAACTTAAACATTAAAAATATGTTTTTTGTTATCATACACGGTAAATAATACAATTCTTTTTTTGTTTTCTTTACGCAGGTAATCATTAATTTTGTATACGAAAGTGAACTTCCTTTAAGAATGTAAACCATAGTTTTTTGCTGATTTTCCCGATTGATTTCTGATTACTATCCTTTTATATATGCTCCAAAAAGCTATAGTTAAAATATTCAATTTTTCAGTAATGTAAATACATTAATTTCCTAAACTTTGTGAAAAATATTTCATTCATTTTACATTCCAATAGAGCATGATATAAATCTTCTCGACAGTGACATGTTTCACATGTATCAGTATTACCGTAGTTTCCACAAAAATAATTTTCTTTTTACTACGATCAAATTATAAATGACTTAATTTGTTCTCCTTGATATACACATTTCTTTTATAAACATGTTTCCAATCAACATAACAATCTAATTTCTTTTCCCAATATGATGGGCCTTCAATTGCATTTCCATTTTT
Source organism: Echinarachnius parma (assembly GCA_037951105.1). Classification (NCBI taxonomy): domain Eukaryota; kingdom Metazoa; phylum Echinodermata; class Echinoidea; order Clypeasteroida; family Echinarachniidae; genus Echinarachnius; species Echinarachnius parma. The sequence continues at coordinate 4,775 of JBAMJV010010264.1, read as the reverse complement.
AGAAAGTGAAATATAAAATAATTTACTTGATACTTTTTGAATAAGTCTTTCTTTTTCTCCAATCAAAATTGTTGGTATTTCTAAACATATTGGTTCTTTCAAATTATTCATCCATACTTTGGGTATCGCTTTTTGTAATCTAAAATATTCGAACATTACAATTACTTTTGATTTCTTATTACGAACATTTTCTATCAATGTCGATGTTGTAATAAATCTATTATCAAAGCAGACATTTTTCAAATAAATTATTCCACTTCAGTACAAGTTCTTAAAAAAGAAAGGTTTCTTTTCCAATACTACATATTTATTATACCATATAATATGTTTATCTATTAATCAATACTGTTATTTTAATTTTGTGTATTCATAATAACCCATGATTTCAATATTTCAAAAAAAACTGTGGCAATTTGTTAGCCAAGTATGTGTCTACCATATATACATCAATATAACAATTCATTATTAACTTTAGCCCACCTAATGATTGAAAATACAAATTTGACATATCTTTCCAAAAGCCATCTGAATCATCTAATATTTTACCTAGCCATTTTAATCTAAAACTTAAAATCAACTTTTCAATATCGATCATCTTAATAACACCTCCGTGATTATCTTTAGTAATTGTTTCTCTTTTAACTTTATCTATTTTTGAATTCCAAACAAAATTATACATAATTCTTTTTCTAATCGTTTTCTTATATGTTGTGGTACCGAACAATAAATTATCAAATGAACAACTTGACTAATAACTGTAAGCAATATTATGGGGCCGATAATAGATCCCTGATGTACACCATGTGATAAGGGTGCACACCTCCATGTCTACGTCTACCTCAGCTCCATAATGCATTTTTATATCGTGACGTCACGCAACGTCACTAGGATATAAGGGTTTGAGGGTTATAATTACAGCGAGACCATACTGACCACCAGCGGTGTACGTGACCTACTGCTCACGCTGTGGACTTCAACACTTGTTATCATGTGCTGAATCCTCTTTATGGCTCTTCTTTTCTTTTGCCATAATACATGGTGAGTTGCGGTTCATTTAGTAAATAATATCATGCAGAGTTTTCACTATCGATTTGGAGCTGTGCTCCAAACGACGCACCCGTGTTCTAAGGGGTGGATGTACCTGTTATTTACATCGATGTGATATACCGGTTTTCTTTGTATCGTTTTATTGTCAATGATAACAAGTTCAATATGTACAACAATATGTTTAAAAAGTACACTGATATATCAATGATATATCTTGAAATTAATACAATATAATCATTGAAAAAGGGGCAAAAAAAAAACCCCAGCACAATCCCAGTCGAGGTTAGCCTCGATAATTTCACAAACACAACATTTTCCACAGAATTAACTTATTTACACTATGTATACACATGATAAATTGTATCTATCGCAATGTGGAATTAATTATTTGTAATTTATTATTATTGTTCCAATTAATGTACTCGCTGCAAAGGTATTGTTGTAGTGGTCGGCAAAATATCTTAAAGGGACTTAGTAACATTGTCCAAATCCTCAAAATAAAATTTTAATTCTAGCCGTTCTAGAATAATATAATAAAATCGTGAGACAGGTTTCGGTTTTTAAAATTTCCCTTTCGTTACAAATATATGTACGATCGAAGTATTCAGATAATAAAAACTCCGGTGGACTTTTGAAACCATGTACAAAGTGAGTGCAGTTAGTTGGTGAATATCACTTTGCATTTTTGCTCATTTCTTGGCCATGCAATGTCCATTTGACTTGACATTTTCACACAATACCCTGTCGACATATGAGATAACAACAATATACTGTACATTGCATCTACCATTCATCACTTTTTGCACATGTCAACAAAGTTACTAGATCCCTTTAAATTCAGCTTTGTTGAACCAGTCTAAAAACAACCTGAGGTGCCTTTGTATATTTATAATACTCTCCACTATATTTTAATTTGTGCATTGACTTGTATGAATGTCTATTTATTAGCAGTGTTTTTATATTGATCGTTTTAAAGTATCTTACATGCTTTACTTCGAGATGTTTACATTTGTGTCAATTAATATAATTATTATGAGCATTATTCATTAATGTTTTATTTCATTTTAAACATTTCTCTCTTATCATTTGAAACAAAAAGTATAACTGTTAAGTTGTTTAATTAATGCGATCATGTATAATTTGTAATTTGTAGTTATAACCATTAAAGGCCCGGTTACTTAATCAGCGTAAAAGAATGCCCGACAGAGAGTATCATTATCAATTCGTTCGTCTCCGTTCGTATGGGTTTCTTTTTCGTTCCTAATTGTCATGCGATTGTAAGCGGCGGAATGTTTTGTGCATGTAACAATGGAGACGACTTTCACCACCGGATAATTTTATTTCGCATATTTTCTATTCGTCGGGCATCTGTGACGCTTTCAGGTGATATGTGACCGGGCATTTACCTGTTTACTCTCTGTTTCAAACATGCTTTTAAAGGCCCCCTCACATATCACCGGATAGTGTAAACGGACGCCCAACGAATAAAACACTTGCGGAATTAAATTATCCGGCGGTGAAATTTGTGTCTATTGCTCCATGCACAAAACATTCTGCCGGATAGAACAACGTACATGATCTGGGGGTTGTTTCACAAGGATCCTAATTTGAAATCAGCACTAAGTTGGACTTAAATATTATGGAAAGCCATTTTTATCCTTGGAATAAAATATATTCCAAAGCAAACAACAAGAATGTTAAACTTTTCATAAATGTTGCATCAAGATCATGAAATTTTCTTGATAATAGAACATTTGTAGTGATATGAAGAAAAATTGTCTGCCTTTTAAAAAGACTTTTACAAATTGTTATCAAAGAAACTAATGGCTTTCCATACTAAGTCCAACCTAGTAGGAGAGGAAAGGATTGAAATGGTACTCCCCGTTGGGCATCCGTTAACGCTATCCGGATATATATGGCCGGGCCATCAAACATGTACAATTAAGCCCCATAGGCTGCATAACATCTATTATGAATGACACAAAATAATAAACCTTGATTGAATTGAACTGATTTGAATACATCGTCATGGTTGCTGATTACCATGAATAGAGCGTAAACATGACGTTTTACTCAGCCCTTGGTGCACGTACACCACTATGTTGTCACATATCACCGAATATCGTAGATGGATGCCCGACGGATAGATACTTTGCAAAATCAAACGATCGTTTTGTGAAAGTCGTCTCCATTGCTTCAATACACGAAACATCGGGACAACGTTCATCGCCTGACAAAGAACGCATTTGCCGAACCAAAAACGGACATGAAAGCGCATACGGACTGAGACGAACGGGGGACAAAAGGATTTATACAAAGTCGGATCTCCCGTCGAGCGTCCATTAACGCTATTCGGCGATATGTGACAAGGGCTGTACGAACAAAATTAATTTGGTTCAAGAAACTTCTCGAATGCTGCTCCTCGACTTTGGAACCTAGAAGCTCTGCCCAGCCGCAGCCATTCTATACAAACCATAGAATAGTTCAAAACACAGCTCAAATAATACTTACTTAAAGGAGAATTCCGGACGATTTTTAACAAAATACAGTATATTGGAAATAAATCTTGGGATGTGCTTGAATATTTTCAGGATTTGACTCACTTTGGTTGATTTCTAAAAGATTTGTCTAATGTCATTAACTCTGAGGAAATGATTAAATTTACCGCACACAATCATGAGACCCTTACGTAGCACCCTCACTTTGCTCAATTTCTTGAGTAGGCTTGAATCCGGTGCCACTGCATTATGATCACTGCATGTGTCATTCATAATAGCCGGTCATGCAGAGCCAGCAAGTTCAATAACCACGTTTACAGAACTTTGTGTCTATTCAAATTCCAATGAAAGCCAAACGTGTTACAATATCGGGCAGGCAAGTAATTTCAACAATGCAGTAATGCTCAAAGGCACGGTCAGTGGTGCAGCGTGAACTAAACTATTCATGATCGAGCATTGTATTGGCCCGATCAAAAGAACACATTCGCTGCAGTGTAAAAACATAGATAGGCGCATAGTGAGGGTCGCACGTCACAAATTGGAGCATTGTGGGATAGAACAAGCTCGCTCGCGAATTTGTGTCATTAGAATTTCAAAACCAATTATAAGAACCCACAATTATACTTTTTTCATACAAAATTGTGTTTATTGACCTAGAATATCTGTCTTTCAATCATTAGAAGCTTGAAATCGTATGGAAGTCCACTTTAATGCCTTCTGTAACGTGCATGCCTCGTTGTTTTGATATTTTGTGCTTATTTGTGTTATTTTATGTTTTAAAAGTGAAGAATGGTGCCTTAATCGCGTATTATAATGCTCTATAGTTATACTTGATCATGTATTTTTTTGTTAATGTATTTATTTGTAATGTGTTGTCTTGAAATTAGATTTTCATTAAAAAGTTATCGAATGCGCTTTGTTAGAATCGACTATTAGTATTATTAATTTTTCATTAGTAGTATTATTATTAATATTATTATTTGTGTCTTTAATTATCATTAATATTACCATAATCATCATTATTATGATTATATGTTTTATTATTATAAATTATTGTTATCATACTAGTCAAGAACGACTGGCGATTGCGACTATGACACGATACTCTATTATGTTTATATTCCTACATATGTCCATGAAAAAAAAAACATCACATAAATACACATTTTAACGCGCTCATGCAACTTATCAGAGACGAAGCCCTCGTTAGCACGCTCATTCTCAAAAAGA
>JBAMJV010010263.1:0-40598 GCA_037951105.1 Echinarachnius parma | reverse complement strand
TATGGTATCAAATATAGTTATAACTTGCTTTATAGGGGTTTACAAAAAATTGATTACTTGCTTAGGGTATCAAAAATACTTGCTCAGGGGTTTACACAAAATTGATTACTTGCTTAGGGTATCAAATTACCGATAATCATACTTGCTTAGGGTGTATTTTTTGCACCACGCAAATACTCGTTTAGGGTGCTTTTGGCAAGTCCTTGGTCACGCATGATACCCCCTTTCTATGAGGACAGATCCCCCCCCCCCCCCCCGGGCCCGTCATACTATTGACCAATTATGCCCATTCTCTCGGCACCGCTCAGCACTCAGCTGAATGCACACTAACAATGGCGCGCGGAATACTCACGTGTTCAATGGTATGCCGGGCAGTAAGTCTCATTTATCAGGTGCTAACTTGGTAAAAATTGACAAAAATAGGAACCTGTCATGGTCTATCAAAGTGCCCTGAAACAAAAACTACACGTCCAAAATTACTTTTCTAGGTATCGTTGTTCAACATCCTATCCGATGAACATGTTCACTTTGTTTCTTTATTTTGGGAAGTGCCCCTTTCCATTTTTTTGGGGGGCCACCCTGTATAGCGACCTCCTTGAAAATATACACCTGCCTATATGATCAACACAGAGGGTGTGATGTGCACCAAGGCTTGCAAGTGTTGCATCCCATTCATACATGTACTAACGTCTAGCACTGGCTCGGCATTGGCTATATAAATTAATCCAGTGCTAGACGCAAATCCCGGCCATTCATACTTAGCATCAACAGTGGCTTGGAAATGTCTGGGCATGCACTGTGATCATATGACGAAATTGGTAAATGCTTAGTACACTTCTATTGTGACGTAACGATGACTAAGCAAATTCTGAACGAGCTAGAGGATAACAGTGTCTAGCATCTCAATAATGCCAGGCTAGGCTGAGCCGAGACTGATGCTAGACATTTCCATTCATATTTGCATCTAGCACTGATTAAGCCAGTGCCGAGCCAGTGCTAGAGGTAAGTATGAATGGGATGCATGATGAGTCACATCTACAAATTTATGTAAATGGTCATACTATGACCACAGTATTTTACATGCCACCTATATGCATCGTCCATGCATTGCCGGCTACCCACAATAGTACAGTAATGTCTGCAAGAGTTTGGTTTAGCAAATCTATGATGGAAATTATTTGCACACTGATGAGTCAAACCCGCTCCAGTGACCACTTGGGGGGTGTTTCACAAAGATTCTAAATTGAACTTGACTCTAAGTTGGACCTTACTATTATGGAAAGCCATTTGTAACCTTAGGATACAATATATTCAAAAGCAAAAGAGCAAGAGTTTTAGACGTTTCATAAATGTTGCATCAAGAACATGAAATCTTCTTGATAATATAAAATATGAATGATTTGAATCGACACGTTTGCCTTTGAAAGGACTTTTAAAACAATTTTTGCAAGAAACTAATGGCTTTCCATACGTTTTAAGTCCAACTTAAAATTACTTGGAGCTTCCTCCTTTTTTCTTCTACCGTGTTTAGCTTATATGGTAAGGGAATAATACAATATGGTTAGATTTTTTCAAATGCCCCTTTAGTATGACGATATCTATCATTCAGCTCAAAAGCGTTAGCTAACGGTTATAAACCTCATAAACGTCTGTGTTAAAAGCTGACGCATATTTTTGCTTTTTTATCTAGGAAAGCAGTGTTCTTTTTAAATGAAACTTTCACACATCATTCGGATGTATCCTACAATGACTTTTGTACAGGATTGAAGCGTCAAGTGTCATTTTGGGCAATATCTGACACTTTACAGGTGCACCTTTAAGTTCAACTTGATCTTTTTTAAACACCCCCTGTATATATAGGTGCTACCATTCTTTGAAGATCACCAATCAAAATTTATTCCCTTGGAAGCAGTTTGTGTGCTCAATAATGTAAATGTATGTTAATAGATAAACTTGCTGAAGAAAAAAAAGAAGACTGATAGCCATGCATACTGGTCTCTGTTTAGATAATTGAATAATACTAACAAACAAACAAGTAAACAAAAATAAAACAATCAAATAATAATGTTCCTTGTTACCTTTTCTACAAACTTTTAGTCTGATCTACTATACAGCAAATTGTGGTTCAGCAGGCACACCTATTCCTTCAAATCAATCCAATAATTGAACAAACAAACAAACAAACAAACAGAGGAACAAACCTTAAAACTAATTGTCTTGTTAATTCTACAAACATTTATCCAAATCCACTATGCAGCTTCAGGCGCAGCGAGGCACTCAAATTATTACTAATCCTGTAGACCTAATCACTTCAATAATTGAACAAACAAACTATCAAACATTTTCCTTTCTAATTTTCTGCAGCCCTTGATGTTGCGATTAGTGGCTCAGGAACTACAATGGTAGCTATATTCCTGCAGACCATACCGATTAAATTAATATTGAACAAACAAACAAACATGCAAACCTTAAAGGGACCTAGTAACATTGTCAAAATCCAAGTCCAATTAGAGTTCTAGCGGTTCCCTCATACCTTATTGTATACAAGACTGGAACATGTTTCGGTTTTTCAAATTTCCCTTTCATTAAAAAGATATTTACGATTGAAGAGTTCAGATGTAAAATCGGGGTAAAATCATCCACTGGACTGCGAACACCGTGTGAATGCAATGATCTGAGTAAGTGAATATCACATTGCATTTTTGCTCATTACTCGGCCATAATTATAACATCCATCTAACTTGGAAATTTCACACAACACCCAGTGGACATATCAGATAACAACAATATACATTGTATCAACTACTCGTCACTTTTTGCAGATGTCAACAAAGTTACTAGATCCTTTTAAAACTCATTTCCTTTTTTTTCCTACAAACATTTATCCAGATCTACTATGCAGGAATCAGTGGCTCAGGGGCTCCAATTATGACTGTTCCTGTAGACCAAACCAATTCAATAATTGAACAAACAAACAAACCTTAAAACTAATTTTCTTGTTTATTTCAACAAATATTTATCCAGATCTACTACCCGGTAAACGGTGGCTCAGGCGCTCCAACGATGTTGGTTCCGTTAAATCAACACAATCAGCCAATCTACATTGCAGGTCTGTATTAAAGGGAAATAGTAACTTTGTTGACACATGCGAAAAGTGATGAATAGTGGATAAAATGTGTAGTTTTGTGCTCGATATATCCACATAGTGATGTTGGTAAATTCCATGGTAAGAGAATGTTGTATGACAGAGGAATGAGAAAAAATGATATTGTAAATGTTAGTTTATTGTTCGGTTTTTGGTATAGAGGGCACTTCAAGAAATAAATTTTTTTGTGAGGTAATGAAACTGAGAGTCAAATTTGAAAGAGCATACAATTTTGAATGACAGAATAAACTTGATTAAATCAAAATTCATTCAGAAACAGCTGAAATATCAATAAATATATATCTGATCAGAATAAAGTGATCCCACATTTATTTGTTAAAGAAAAAAAAAATGCTTACAATTTTTCACAAATTTACAAAAGAGGTTTTTAAATACATCTAGTTGTAGATGATCACTTAAAGGTACACTTGAGTATTGGTACGTCCCCAAAAAAAGAAATTGTAAGGGTTTTGGTTGGTTTTAATTCCATTGGAAAGTTCATTGAATAAAACGTGAAATATGAATCATTCCCCTTTGAATGTTTTCATACTTGTACAATTTTATTTCAAAATATTTTATTTATATATTGTCTAGCCAGGGGATAAAATGTTTATACACTTCTTTTTAAAAAAATGTCAAAACAGGTTTTTAAATATTTGTTGATGATATCTCTATTTAATCATTATTTTTACAAAACATCACATGCACAACTTTTTTATGAAACCATTCAATTTTTAGAGAGCGCCCTCTTGAGTTTTAACGGCTCTTTTTTAATGATAACAGTCTTTTGTAATTTGTTATACTTTTCGAGCATACTTTTCGAGCATGGCGGAGTTGTAACTATTAGTTTGTAATGTAATAGTGCAGGTTTTGGTTACTAAAATTCAGTTTGACCAAAATCAACTTTAAAATCTCTTTAATTTACTTCTAATCAGTTTAAAGTTATACCTGTTACTTTCACTCTCTTCTGTGTATTGCATTGTCAGGTCAAATGGGAGGAGCCTTTTCATCCGGGAACATCATGATCATAGCCCCTGGTCCACAGGCCCAGCCTGCTCTAGTCCAGTCCCAGGGTCAGCCTGCTATGCAAGCCCAGATGCAACCTATTCCCCAAGCCCAAGGCCAGGGCCAAGCCCAAGTCCAGACCCAGCCTGGATCTTATGTCCAAGTCCAGACAGCTCCACAAGGCATGCAGGTCCAGCCAACTGGACAACCATTCCAGACCCAAAGTAAGATTGCAGAGTCCTGCTATCGGTGCAGTGTTCTGTTTTTGAATTAGCCCTACCATATACATGCCACATCCAAACATCTTAGAGGGAGGCATGATTTTACAATTTCGTTAAGTTAAAGTTGCACCACTGTATTTTGTAATTGCTCAGCCCTCGATAATGGTCTTTTGATTTAACCCTAAAAAGACTGGGCTATTTTGAACCTTAACATAAATGGGGGGGGGGGGGGGGGGAGGGGGCTGATCTCGGCAACCGAAACTCCGATCGACTCCAAATTTGGCATCGTGATAGATGTCCATAAGGTCTACAATATGGCAAAGTTACAAAAAAAATGAATTAGAATATGCTAATTATAGCTAATTAATTATGCAAAAATTGTATTTTTTGTAGGTTTCTCGGCAATCGAAACTCTTGATCGACTCCAAATTTAGCATGGTGATAGATGTCCATAAGCTCTACAATATTGCATAGTTAAATTGTTTGTTTTAATTATAATATGCTAATTATAGCTCATTAATTATGTGAAACTTTATTTTTTTCGTATTTGTTGCACTTTTTTTATATATTTGGTGATTCTTATCAAACAAAATTGTGTTCCTGCAGGTGCAGTATACATGCTAAGATTATATAAATTTACCCAATCTCTGATAAAACAACAGGATAATCATGAAAATTGATTCAGTTTTACCGTTTTCTTTGTTTGTTTTTTGTTTGTCTTTGTTTTTCTTTGTTTTAGTCTCTATATAGTGTATTGTTTTATGCAAATGAGAATGCAATAAGTTTTTTCACCATGCCAAAGTGGAATACTAACATTACTTGTGAAAAGATAGGTGTAAAACTGCAACATAAAAGGTGCATGTAAAATCTGTGTATGTTATTGTATGGAAGAATTAAAATCAAATTTTCTGTGACACACGATTGCAAAATGTTACAGAACACATGGATCGTTCACCCGGTTTGCGCAAATTTGGTATCAAAAGTTGCGCAAGACTCTAAGGAAAAAAGTCATGAAGTGGCATTGTAAAATATTTAAGCGTTGCGAAGTAATTGCGAAAATAGCGGAGAGGGGGGCTGATTTAGCCCCCTCCCCCCCCCCCCCCCCAGTCTTTGTATGGTTAAGTTTAACTGTAATTGCATGGGCTTTTGAAAGCATGGTACTAAAAGTAAAATACATTGCTGAGCATTATGTACTCTCGAATGCACTTTATGCATGCAGATTTTAAAAATAACTCTAATTAAAGGTATGATTAATTAATTTTGTACATGTTTTTCTGTTTTCTTCACAAAAAAGGTAATGTTGCGATGTCAGCTCAGGGTGGCATGAGTCAGGCTCCCCCACAGATCCAGGTGATCCCGACATCCGTCATTTACCCGCCACTTGCGGGTGGTGAAGGGACTCCGCAACCCCTACCACAAGGCCAACAGCAGCAGCAACAACAGCAACAGCAGCAGGAACAGCAGCAGCAACAACATCAGCAGGAACAGCAACAGCAGCAACAGCAGCAGCAACAACAGAACGCTGTAGAGGCTGGCATGCATCCTTCCGATCCTTCTGGAGACGAAATGACCGAGGCAGCCTTGGAACCCAATGAGGATGAAGCCTCTGGTCACACCACGTCCGGACAGTTTAGTGACCAGTCAGCTTTGATTTAGATTTTAGTCTTGAATTTAAGCAGATCTCTTCAAGCTTAAATCCCTTTTCTGGTCCTATTCCTGATAATATTTTGGTCATATTACATCATAGGTGAGGGGCGTGGGGGGGGGGGGGGGTTGGAGATACGAGCTGACAAAAATATTTGAAAACTTAGGTAGCATGGTTTCATGAATTAATATACGTGTATATGGACCCAGGCTTAGTCAATCATTTCAAGGCACATCATGGCTGAACCAGAGAGTTTCTTACTCAGTTTGATATTTGTGTCCGCCTCTTTCGGTTAATTGTCGGAAATATAAAAATTGAGAGTTATAATGTTCTGAATTCTCTAGGATTTCAGCTTTAAAATTATGTATAACTTGATACATATAAGTTTGTTGAAAGCCAGAAAAATGCGATTTGATAACGTGGACCAGAGCCTCGCTATTTCTTAAACAACAGAGAAAATCGCTTCTAAAGTTTCGCATCATACAGAAAAGCATTCTTACACATCGAGCGAAATCATTATTTTTGGTATAAAAAATTTGAATTAGGACCTGCAATTTTCAGAGAATGAAGATGAAATTTGTATAAGTATCAAATCCCATAAAGTTGAAATTTTCACCCAGAGACAATTTTGTATGATTTCTAGGCTCTATGTACTAAAGATCCACAGCGACTTATGACCGAAAGTGTGGTGCTTGGGCTCATTTGTCATCCAGTGGCCCGTTTCATGAAAGGGTCTTAGTTAAGACCATCTTAACTGTGATTGATCTACGGATATACGGATGGCATTTGTTCCGATCACAATTAGGACAAGGTTGAAAGTATGATAGCAAAGACGTGACGGTTAACCCCTTGACTACGGGAACCTGATGGGTTATGTACAAAGTCTATGGGGAATTAAGAAACTCAAATGGAATGGGTTAAGATGGTCTTAACTAAGACCCTTTCATGAAACGGTCCCAGAATACAGTACTTGTATCATGCTGCATTCGCACCCCTTCTATTCATGCCAGCACTTTATCAACAGCTTCTTTTTTACAAGAACTATACATGTATGTAAGAGTGGGTATTTTTGTTCAAAATTACTCTTATATCTGATAATTATAGTGTGCAAAACTTTCCGTGTATTTTCTCTTTCTATTGTACATGGAGTCATATGTGATATGAGCGTTTGAAATATGATATTATTAACCCATTGTTTACAAGAACCTGTATTAAAGGGAGAGTCCGCCTTTTTACAAATCATCTGAACAGTTTCCGGTATAGACGGAGGAAGATGAATGTTACACACTCCAAATTCCAGTTCGATACTCCAGATATTTTGCATTATTTTGAGGTCTATATCTCCACGAAAAAGAGCTTTCAAGCCCTTATTTTGTTCAGGCAAGCTGTTTCTTTCATATAAGACAATAACCTCGCAACTTTTTTAATTTCGCTGGCAAAAGGCGTACACTCCATTTAACTCTATAGGAATCACAAAATCTAGATGTCAACAGATCGATATAACTACAAAAAATAGAATATACGAATGTACATAAATATGTATCTGTGTTGTAGTAGGCTGGGGCTAAAATTTTTTTTATATCAATAAATAAATGTAAATAAATGTAAATAAATGTAAAAACTGCTGAAAACTGCTTGTCAGCTATAAAGGCAAGTGTAATATAATGTGTCAATGTAGCCACGAGCTTTCAAATCTGGCAGATCCTATGGCCCGGATTCACAAAGGAGGTTTGTACAAACCATGGTCTACATCTATGGAGTGCTGCTCGTATACAAGTACAAACATTAATTATTTGGAATGATATGGCTGTTATAGAGCTTGCTAACCAGCAAATTTCACCATGTAAGAAGACAAAAATTTATTTGGTGCATTTTGTAAATGTGTAACATCATTCATTGTTAACAGAGTACAGTAGATTACATTTTTACCCACGCCGATGAAATCGGCAGGGGGTTATGTAAAGGGTTCCGTATGTTTGTTTGTTTTTTTTTTTTTTTTGTTTGTTTGTTTGTGTACAAGATAACTAGAGAACGGGGTGAACGGATTTGCACCAAATTTTCAGGGAATGTTTGGATAGTGACATGGAAGAATCGATTAGATTTTGGTGATGATTGGTTGACCCCTGCAAATTCTGTGGAACCTTGAAGTTTGAGTATGTATTTAATTAGGCATCGTCATTCGGCGTTACATGGCGTGCGCGCATGGGCCATATTTTTGTACACGTAGTTTGCGCGATGTTTGGCTGTGGGCAATGCAACTTCGCTATTGCAAGGGTGGAGGGATATACTATTTTTCCAAATGTAATGCGGTCAAACAGCTGATTAAACCACGTAATATGCATGTGAAGTATACACAAGAGATGCTTGCGATGATTATAGATCCGGTTCGTGTTTTGAATCGAGAAACTCGACCAATTTCAACCTCCGTAAGTCATTTTTTGCCGCATTTTCGCAGTGAACTTTGTTGAAATCTCAAATTTTCGAGCAATCGGAAGTAGGGTGCAATTTGGAAACTTACATTTTTGGATGATTCAGGTGTTTTTATTGTCAATAATTTTGTACACTGCCTCGCCATGGGGCTGCCGCGCCGCAAGCAAGCGGCCTACACCCTGGCCTAGGCATTTTCACCAAATCGTGCCTAAAACGCGCTGGTTAGCCTGCGGTAAGCAAAACAGGGTTGAGGCCGACGAAGGGGTAGAACAGGGCTAATGGGAGGCGTGGGTATGCTGACTTTGTCGGCCTTCTAGTTTCTCCATCAATTTACAAATGGCACTCAGTTTGACCATGGTCTACATCTATAGATGTAGACCATGGTCAAACCACTCCTATACAAACCTCCTTTGTGAATTCCACTCTTTGTCTGTAGGCAGAGATAGATAAATGTACTTGTAAATCAGTTTTAAACATAAGATAGAGAAACTTAACTCTCTAAAATGTGCACATTAAATTGTGATGCTTGTGTTTGTATTTGTAAAGAAGAAAAACAAAATGTATATATATATATATATCATTCTGTAAATATATAAGCTAACAAAATTGTGGTAATCAATTTAGTACTAAAGTATACATATGTTACCAGAGGGTTGTTTCCCAAATATTCAAAGTTTTCATTTAAATTTAGGTTGGACATAAAAGTTATGGAAAGCCATTTGTAGCCTTGGAATAAAAAAGAATATTCAAGAGCAAACATATACATTATTTTATACTTTAATGAATTTAACATTGAGAATATCAAATCTCCTTGATAATAGCAAAAACGTTCTGCTATTCTGAAACAAATTGCAGGGATGTAAGTTTTCCGGATTTTGACGGAAATCCGGATTTTTTATAAAATTCTGTTTGTTTGGTTTTTTTGGGTTTTTTTTATCGACAAACGTGTCCGTAATTACAAATTACAATCAAAACCTATCCATCATGTTACTAAAAACCGCAAAGTTCAAAGGAAAATTTGCAAAATTTTCCTGCAGGGGCGCTGCTATGGGGCAAGGGCGCTGCCCCTGCAACCCCGCCAGGGGGCTACCGCCCCCTGGACCCCCAGTTTCTGGATTTTTTTTTTAGCTCCACTTACATCCCTGAAATTGAATGTTGTATCAAAAGAATGATGTATAAATTTCACATAGTAAATAAAGGCTTTCCATGATTTTAAAGCCCAAGTCCAGTTTCGGGAAAATAGCCGAATACATCTATATTGATCATTATTGTTGAATATGTATTGAAATAGGGCTTGTGTGGTAAAATCCGAACCTAAGCATCGTTAAATACAGAAATATCGGAAGAAATCAATATTTTGTAATACACGTAGCGTATTGGCTATTATATCTGTGCCGCCGGCATATATATAATTTTGCAAATATATCAATTAGTAGGCAGTTTCTTGGCCAAATGTGGATAATCCTATATTAGTATAATTATATTCTTTCACATTATTGGTAATGAGCTTCCATTTCATTTTTTTGAGAGGGGGGCGTTTCCAAAACTGGCCTTTACCTTTAAGTCCAACTTTGAGAGGATCTTTGTGAAACCCCCAGAAATTGCCAAATGAGGCTCTTGTTACCTCCCCCCTCCCCGTTCCAAAAAATAATAATAATAAATGAATACAAACTATGTAATGTAGACTTTTAGAGTAAAGGAAAGAACCCCTCTATAGCTTTAAATTGAAACTGATTTCACAACAAAGTGAACATATTTGGCACAACCATGATTACTGCTTATTGTTCTCTTCAAAGTCTTATTCTGCAAAACCTGAGTTGCTATCAAGAGCCTTAATTTGTTTAGAGCTGGGGGTGTTTCACAGAGATCCTATGTTGATCTTAGCACTAAGATGGTCTTAAATAGTATGGAAAACCATTAGTGTCTTGAAACATTTTTGTAACAGTTATGTTGAAATGCATAAAATGTTGATTAAAATCATATATATTTTCTAATTATCAAAGAGATTTCATGGATTTTATGTGAAGATTATGAATCTCTTTGATAACTTAGGATCTTTGTGAAACACCCCCTGGTCACATGTACATGGCTTTCATGCAGTTGTTTAAGATGTATATGTATAAGTGTGTATCTAAGTACTTTCTGTAGTATTTTCTATTCTGTTTGTCCTTAAGCAAGACAATTTATCCATTAATGATGATCTCTACCCAGGTGTATAATTAGGGACCTAGTAGCATGGGAACATGGTTCCTTTAGCACTGTGTGCACCTAACAAGCAATTGGCTGGAATACTCCCCAGAGAATGAAGTGTGTATCCATTGACCGGGTAATAATAATAGCACTTAGAGGCCTATTGTACTTTGAATATATCGTATTAAATATATTATTATTATATGCTGCTATAAAGGAACCTTACTTTTTGCTGAAATACTGCCATTTAGAGGCTTCAACCTGTTGTGCACTATCTACTGTAGTTTTTATACGGTATATTATTTATATTGCGCCATATGCATCTCATTTTAATATTTACTAAATGCAAACTCAATGTACAAAGAAAGTTCTCATGCAGTACTAAATAATATATAGCAATATTTTTCACCTTTCTACTTTCTAGGCCTTTATCAGTAATGATGTATTCAAATATATTCCATAAGGATTTATTAATATTAATATTAATATTTGTTTTAAACATTATTTTTCAACTTATAGTATGTTATCAATATATGAGATAATTATATTGTTTTTTACTTTTATACAATTATAGTCATTTATTTGATTTTTTCGATGATGTTACAAACAGAAATATAATATGTTAAACAATTCATGATTAAAGTTATTAGGTGGTAACAACAAAATTGTGTCCTATGATTTTATGTTTCCACAAAACTTGACTTTCCTCTGTTTTCTGTAATACATTACTAGTCTTGTCAATTATCCTAGCAAAATACTAAGATGTTTTTTTTCTATTTTGCAGTACCATATTTCCTTATTGAACAAAATTAGTATTTGCTTTTCATTTGATATTGTGTTTTAAATTATATTTTGAGATCATTCATTTTATCTCCAAATTATTTCAAAATTGAAATTTAAATTAAAATTCAAGTATTTAAATAGGGCTTGTGTGGTAAAATCCGAACCTAATGGTGGTATCTCAGCAGGGAACATGGGCGTAGATACTTACGTAATACCTATTCATCAGGGGGAATGAATGAATAGATCTAATTCCCCCGAGTTGAATAGGTATCAATGACAGATCTACGCGCATTGTGCCAAGGAAATCAAACATGTTCTGCAAGTCTCCGAGATGTCTCCATGACGTCTCCTGGAGACTAGCCGGGTCTCTGGGGAGTTGCGGAGAAATCAAACATGATCAATTTTTTTTGGAGACTTTTTTCAGTCTCCAGCAGGTCTCGGCGACGTCTCCACGATGTCTCCGAAACCTACTGGAGACCAAGGCGACTGAGAGGAGATGTTGCGGCGAAGTCTCTGTGACTTTGCTTGACGGTGATGACCCACTTTAGAGACCACGTGACAGAGGTCTTTATCATCTAGTTGTAGATCTAGATATATATAGACAGGCAGAATTCGCGGCGACGTCGCCGCAACCTTGTGGAGACTCGAGTCGCCAACTAGTTTTCAGGGCGGTGAGATACCACCTTAAGCATCGTTAAATACAGAAATATCAGAAGAAATCCAATACCTGCCTGTGAAATGTATAAATCCACCGCCCGTTCGCAATGTCCGCACCGCTAGCACTGGACTGGAGATATCAACAAGCTGGGGACAAACCAGTATAGCGAGGGCACGCAGTCAAATTTGCACGTAGTGTTTGCGCGATTCCGCGTTTGCGATATTCCGCGTTTGCGATATCACTCCGCAACAGATCAATTTATAATTGTGCAAATATACCAATTAGTAGGCGGTTTCTTGGCCAAATTTGTATAATCCCATTTTAGCAAAACTGTATTCTTTCACATGATTGGTAATAAGAGCGTACATTTCATTTTTAGGGGGTGGGGCGTTTCCCACTACTGTCATTCACCTTTAACTAACTTAATTTCCGTTTCTCACATTTCTCATTGTATTCTTCTAACCAATATAAGCATGAAATGGGTTTGGATTTGAAGTCTGTATACAGCTGGCTGGCCCCAAAAAACGGAACGGGGCACTTCCCAAAATATAGTAACAAAATGATTGTGTCCATCGGATAGGGTGTCTTTTCAAAAGAAAAACGATACCCAAATTTTGGTCGTAGTTTTTGTTTTAGGGCGCTATGAGTGATACCGTTTTTAAGCTTCCCATTTTTGTTAATTTTTACAAGTCGATCAGTGCCTGATAAATCGCACTTGATGCCTGTCATAGTATCGAATGACTATGCCCATTCCCTCGGCGCACTTCTGAATGCACACTAACAATGGCGCGTATATTGCTCGTTGTTCGTTGCTATGATGGGCAGAAAATGTGATTTATCAGACATTGTCTAGGTAAAAATTGACCATCCTAATAGATAAATTTCTACAATGTGTAAAAATAAGAAAAGTGTAAGTCAAGGGGATAATCAGCAAACTAGTTAAGGGGAAAATATAACAGAGCTTGTTATAAGTGGAGCATTGTGCCATTGGAACAATCGGGACCAAAGGATTCTCCTCGTTATAAACGGTACCTCGTTATAAGCGAGCTCATTATAACGGGGTTTTCCTGTATAAACATTCAATAACCAGCCATTAACACAAGAGGGCGTTTTGGTATTTTCAAAAATGTGTAGGAACTTATATTTCCTTAAATCATTCAACGAGGCAGGGTGTTTCTCACTCTTTTCAATGATAATCCATGTGCCTGTTACGACCAAACAATGCATCTTGACTTCAGAATTCTATAGAAAACTATATATTCACATGCGCATAAGCTTAGCTGATTATCTCTTTGATAAGTAAAATAATAAATGACACATTGACACATTTTGCAATATAATACAAACATTTAATATCATTTAAAAATGCCAATATAATTATGATTTCAATTTTTGTTGTGGTTATATGCATGCAACAAATATTCTATTAAACTATGGACACGTGTGTGCTCAGATGCCAATTAATTACACATGTGCAGATTAGGCACAATATGTGACCAGAAATTTGAAATGGCTGCCAACCTGTATTATGCGACCACTTGTCTATAGCAACCACTTTTCGCTGGTCCCTTGAGCGGTTGCTATATATAGGTTTGACTGTACAAATTCAATAGGGTACTAAAGAATACAACATACTTTGGCACTTATTCCAAAGTTGATTACTTGTAAAATAGGTCTGCCGAAAAATAACTCCATGAAAATAAACACAGTAGTGATTTTAGACTAATTTTCTGATGCCAAATCTCACTTGGCAGCCAGTTTACCGATTATCTCTTTATATGCCCACATTTAGGGTCCAGAATTGGCAGCATGATTGACATGTGATTGACAATTAATTGGATGACGTCATCTACAGAATTTAGTTCATTAGTCCGTTCTTTAGATGAGGTCACATTTTGGCGATTTAAAAGGGGCGTTCCCAGGACAATTAGATATTTACTAATTCCCCCCAAATTGATTGATTTCATGGTAAATGACTGCAAAATTCTTTTTCTTGAGGAAAAAATTACATACAGAGAGCCTAATTGTGAAAATTAGGCCATCTAGACACTGTAGTTCCTTAAAGAAGTAGTACAATTTTGGTAAGGCTGAACTTTAGTAACCAAAACCTGCACAATTACATTACTAATAAGTATGACTCCACCATGCTCAAAAGGTATAAACAATTACAAACGACTAAGTCAAAAGCCTTTTATCATTCAAAAAGAGCCATTTAAACACCAAAGGGCACTCTCTAAAAATTCATTGGTTTCAAAAAAATTGTATACAAATTTATGCATGTGATGTTTTATTGATATAATGATTAAATAGAGAGATCATCATAAACTATTTAAAAACCTCTTATGAACATTTTTGAAAAAGTGTAAGCATTTTTTACATTTAAACAAAAAAATCATCAAATATAACTGGGGGTCCAGATTTATTCCGATCAGATATATTTCAGCCGTCTCTGAACCAATTTTGATCAAATAAAGTTTATTCTGTGATAAAAAATTGTATGTTCTTTAAATTTGACACTCATTTTTACATGATCACAAAAAAACTTATTTTGTGAACTACCCCTTTTACATTTCATAATGATATTTGATACATCAATCACGTATTCAAATAAATGGCTATCGTTGTAAAGAAAGTGAAAGACAGTTGCAAGTTAAAAAGTAATGCAGGCTTGACTAATGTTTTTAAAAAATATCAATATCAATAAATCTTTATGGAATATAATTGAATACATCATTTTAAAGCATAGAAAGTAGAAAGGTGACATTCATTACTTAGTACTGCGTAAGAAATTTCTTTGTACATTGAGTGCGCATTAAGAAAATATTTAAATGAGATGCATATGGCGCAATATAAATAATATACCGTATAAAAACTACAGTAGTTGGTACTCCACAGGTTGAAGCCTCTAAATGGCAGTATTTCAGGAAAAGGTTAGGCTCCTATCGATCTTATACAGTGAAACATTGTTATAACGAACTCTGCTATAACAAGGTACCTTCACAGGTCCATGGTCTATATGTTCCATGTTCTATAGGTCTTGTGCATATTATACAGCGTAACCTCTTTGTAAAAGACTATCTGTTATTGTGAGGCTATTTCACAGGTCCAGATTGTATAATATATTTCATTACGTCCTGATACAAGATATCATTATATATACACGGTTTCACTGTAATAATATAAAGTTAGATATGCATTTATACATGAACATCTTAAACAATAAGCCAGTTCGTAATTAGACTATGGAGCTTGGGTGACGACAGAGGGCGTAGTCCGATATTCCATCAACGGGCGATCAACGTACAGTAAAGTGTATGGTAGTATGTCATATTACCGGATAATTTTAGTTTGACAGCATAAAACAAACATTAGATGCATAAAATCAAAGTGGAAAAAATACGAGCAGCTGCATAAACTCATAAAGAACACATTTGATGTAAAGTATATTCAAGAATTTACCGATTTTTCTCCATATCAACTTTCTTGTAATCATCTTTCTTGTGAATGATCTAGGTGAATCATTCACACGCAATAATGATACCAAGGCGGGCGATAAGCATACCACCCATTCGTACAATGTACCGTTCAAAATTGAACGCTATGTTTTAGGACGCCAACGGCAAGGAAAACAGACGGGATATAATATTTCTTTCGACATGTTGCGTGGTCTTCAAAACAAGAAAGTCAGTAATCATTATCAATTTATATAAATTGTGGATCACATAAACGAAATTTGTTTGCATTTGCTAATAAATGGAGAGAGAAATCAGACGGCAAAAACTGTTTTTGCGTTGGATAGTGCAGCAAGCGGAAGACGATAATCTCCGCACAATGCTATGTACACTATTATGTACACCTATACGTGCGTGCTAGCCAGGCCAAGCAAGGCTCGGTGAAATTATTGATCAATAAATATCATCATTACACATGAATAACACATTCTATCAAACCGGTTCTTGTTCTATGAAATAGTACATATTATGCTATTAACCTTTGATGTGGTGAATACAAAAATGATGGGCTTATTTTTATCCTGATCCAGATTTTAAAAACGTAAACAAATAATTCGCATTCAATTGCACGTGTGGCTCCTTTGATTCTCACGATCGATGGAATATCAAAATACCCGGAAGTAAATACGCGCATGCGCAGATTGTAACTACGAACTGGCTTATTACATGAAAGCCAATATACATATTAAGGCAGTACAAACACATTATATACAGGCAGGGCCTGATTTTGCCCTTTCTGGTCACATATGCATACTTTAGTACTAGATTGATTACCACAATTTTGTAAGTTTATATATTCATAGAATGCGACATATATTTTGTTTTTCTTTACAAATACAAGCATGTGCAAGCATCATTATATAACGTGCACATTTTAGAGAGTTTTGTTTCTCTATGTTATGTTTAAAAATTATTTACATTTTTGTATCTCGATCTGTCTATTAGACCTATAGACAAAGGATCTGTCAGATTTGAAAGCTCACAGCTACATTGACTTACATTGTATTACACTTGCCTTTATAAATGACAAGCAGTTTTCAGCAGTTTTTTTAATACTTTATTTAAATTTATTTAATGATATTTAAAAAAAAGTTTCAAGATGCAGCTCAGCCTACTCCAATACAGATTCATATTTATATTAATAATATCATATTTCAAACACACATATGTCTGTATGTACTGTTAGAAAGTACAAGGAGAGATCGGCACAATATAATTATCAGATATAAAAGTAACTCTAGATAACAATACCCACTCATAAATACATGTACATGTACATAGTTCGTGTATAAAATATGCCGTAGATTAAGTGCCAACATGAATAGAAGGTGTGCGATTGCAGCATGACACAAGTACTGTATTCTGGGCCCCATTTTATGAAAGACCGTCTTAACAGTCAAGTTTTTGCTATTATACCATGTCCGTAGATCAGTCACAGATCAGGCGACAGTTGAGACGAAATAGACCCTTTCATGAAACGGGGCCCTAGGATGACAAACAAATATAAAACCAAGTAAGTAACTGTCTGGTTCAACCATGATGTGCCTTAAATAATTGTCTACATGTATTTCTAAAATGCCTGGTTCCATATGTGCATCGATGAATCCCTGCTACCTCTAATATTTGTGTGCGATTTTGTGAATTTTGGATAATAGCGCTAAGAAATTAATAGCTTTTTATAGTTGCCACCTTCTGTGAACTGCATTATCCTTTTTCTTTCTTGCAACAATGTGAGACTGAGATCTCATGAGATAAGTTGCAACTAGTCTTGTGCATGCATGCATCTTAAATTTTGAACTGTGAAACTGCAGTTTTGACCCTGTTTTATTTTTTAAGTTTAGTGCCTAGGACCAAGACCTCATCTCACACGATGCAACTTTGTATTGCGATGCTAGAGATCACAAGATGCATTGAGACTGGCTTGAGATAACCCTTGATGGCAACTCGAAAACATAGTTTCATACGTCTATGAATATCCATTTAATTCAGGGAATTTGGGTTCTGCCCTCATATTCATAACACTGTGCTATATACTAGCTCATTTACATTCTTCTAAGTCTATTTTAGATGATGGAGCTAAATAGATGTCCTTTTAATTGCCATCTATGGTTATCTAGGTAGGCCTGTTATAATTGACTTCACTTTCCAGATAATAAAAGTTACAGGCTAAGAAAACAGTCCTTACTTTAATAATCGGCTCTTGTCAGACAAATTAACCACCAAAAAGAGAAGTTGCACCCTGTTGTCTAAAATAACCTGATTTGGAAACTATGCTAATCATGCTAAGTGAGTGTTATGAAGGAGGGAAGTGTGGTACGTCACTCAGTTGTCCAAGTATGGGTTTCACAAAGGTTTTAAGTTGAACTTAAGTTACACTTAAAATTATACATAGCAATTAGTTGTTATGAACAATTTTAGTAACTATAGTTTTAAATGCAGCATTAAAGTAAAATTATCACAATTTGTCTATGGTGAAGGCCTCAGAGATATCATGATCTCGATGTGAATTTCTCAAATATTCGTATTTTTGTTTTGGGTTGTATATTTCATTCCTAGACTACCAATTTGAAGTTTAACCTGTTCCCTTTGAGATTCTGAAATCCCCATAGTGTTTGTACATAGCTCACCCGGTTCCTGTAAGCAACAGGTTAACTTAGGATGTAATTTCAACCCCTCCCCCCTCCCCTGGGTCAATCCAAGAACTATCTAAATCAGAGCCGACTGGTCACTAAACTGCCCAGACGTGGTGTGACCAGACACTTCATCCTCCTTGGGTTCCACGGACACCTCTGTCATCTTGCCTTCAGAAGGATTGGAAGGATGCTCGCCAGCTTCTGCACCTTTCTGCTGCTGCTGCTGTCCTTGTTGCTGCAACTGGTTTGGTTGTTGCTGTTGCTGCTGTTGTTGTTGCTGCTGCTGTCCTTGTTGCTGCAACTGGTTTGGTTGTTGCTGTTGCTGCTGTTGTTGTTGCTGCTGTTGTTGTTGCTGCTGCTGTCCTTGTTGCTGCAACTGGTTTGGTTGTTGCTGTTGCTGCTGTTGTTGTTGCTGCTGCTGCTGGTTCGGTTGTTGCTGTTGCTGCTGTTGTTGCTGGCCTTGTGGTAGGGGTTGCGGAGTCCCTTGGCCAACCGCAAGTGGCGGGTAGAAGACGGACGTTGGGATCATCTGGATGCTACCCTGAGTTGACAACGCAACATTACCTTTTTTTGAAGATAAAATAAAGACATGTACAAAACTTAAAGAGTCATACCATTAATTGGGGTTATAATTCAAATATGAATGCATTAAGGGAAATGAAGAGTACACAATGCTCAATTAAGTTCTTATTTATTAAGTCTATAGTCCACGTTTTCAAGGGTAAAAAAACTGTTTAAATTTGTAATTTTTTAATAAAAAGGGCTGAACAAATATTCTGTAATTGAATATCAACCTATTTGTTTAATGGCATATATACAACAGGGCCAAGTCATAAACGGAATACAACATACAGTAACAACTAGATGGATCTTCGACTGCGCGCAGTCGAAAATTATGCCTCCGCTATGACGCGATTTTTAATATCAAGCCCAAAATAACGTGTGCACTGAAAACAAAAATTTTCATATATATATTTTGAGCTCTGTGACCTTGACCATAGACTCCAAATGTTGATGGCTACATTGGCTCCCAAAAAAAAATTCAGGTACCAAGTTAGATTGAAATCTGACATTCAGTTCTTGAGATTTGCCATAACAAGCCATTTTTTGCATATATATCGAGTCATGTGACCTTGACCTTTGACCTCATGACCCCAAATCTAATCCAATCATTGCCACCCCGATGTGTATGTAACTCATCCCAAGTTTGAAATTGATCCGTCAAATGGTTCTTGAGATATCGGGAGAAGGATGCTTTTTTGCACATATATTAATGAGTCCTGCGACCTTGACCTTTCACCTCATAAACCCCAAAATCTAATCAGATCATTGTGACCCCAATATGTACACTCATACCACGTTTGAATTTGATCTGTCAACCGGTTTTAGAGATATCGCGAGAACGAGACATTTTTAAACATATATTGAGTCCTGTGACCTTGACCTTTGACCTCATGAACTCCAAAATCTACTCAGATCATTGTGAGTCCAATATGTACACTCATACCAAGTTTGAATTTGATCTGTCAACCTGTTTTAGAAATATCGCGAGAACGAGGCATTTTTGAACATATATTGAGTCATGTGACCTTGACCTTTGACCTCATGAACTCCAACATCTAATCAGATCATTGTCACCCCAATATGTACACTCATACCAAGTTTGAAATCGATCCGTCAACCGGTTCGCGAGAACGAAAACGGGACGGACGTACGGACGGACGGACGGACGGACGGACGGACAACCCAAAAACATAATGCCTCCGGCCACTTCGTTGGCGGAGGCATACAAATTTACAATGAATTTTCATTTTGAGACCACCTGCTTAAAAAGACCAGTTTCCAATTGATGGTTTTTACAACCAGATTTGACTGTACTGTGTTTTGCTATGTTACCTTGGGTCTGGAACGGCTGTCCAGTGGGCTGGACCTGCATGCCTTGTGGAACTGTCAGGACTCGGAGATAAGGTCCAGGCTGGGTCTGGGCTTGGGCTTGGCCCTGGGCTTGGGCTTGAGGTACAGTCTGGCCTTGGGCTTGAGGAATGCATGTACATGTATGTTGCATCGGGGCTTGAGCTTGGGCTTGGACTAAAGCAGGCTGGGGCTGTGGACCAGAGGCCATGATCCCGATGGTCCCGGATGGAAAGGCTCCTCCAGTTTGACCTGACGACGCTAAACACAGGAGAGAGTGAAAATATCTGGTCAATTTAAACAAACAGGATATTTCTACGTTTGAGTTGCGGTTGCACCATGTGAGAAGGGAGGATTGGAGAGTCCTGGACAGGACTATTGGCCGGTTGAGCTTTCTTGAGCTTGTAGTTCAATTAAGAAGGAGAGGTTGGGTGGTAGGAGGGGTTTGACGTTTGAACAGGTTGACTGTCTGTCGTCAGGAGACAGGATAATGATCACATGTAAGTTAATTGAATAAAAATGAGCTGGGAAACAAATTCACATTTATTTTTGGGGGGACAATTCCTTTTCAATCTTGCCTGCATGATAGCAAAACGCTCTGAAATTTGTTTTGTATTGAAAACTATGCTCTTTTATGATTTTCAAAAGCCCTTTTTTTGCATTTCGAAGGCGAATTCGCCCACAGCCCCCACATTTTTTTTCCACGTACGGAAAATAAGCAAAGAAAATTGGGCTTCACCGTGAACAAAACTTGAGATCCCCTGATTACTAGAAAAAAATATGCACATTTTTGACGAATTTGGGGGAGAATTGGGATTTTTATCTAAAATCAAGAGAAATTACAGGATTTCTTCAGGTTTTCTGTAAAAATACTTTCAAATGATGTAATTCATCATATTTATGTTTTTATGGTGATAAAATATATCACTAAATTTGCATAAATTCCCAAATTTACCCACATTGTTTTCATTCTTATGTATTTTATTGTTCTTTGTTTGTTTTTGTTTGTTTTTTTAGAAGAATTTATCTCTGATATGTATGAATTAAACTAATAACAAAGAAATAATCCAAATTATAATTCAATGTAACAATTATAACAGATTTGGACTTGAGCAATTATCAACAAAAATCTGTTCTACATGTCCGACAGGGATGAATTATATCAAAACATGCGGGAGACTTGAGAGAAAAAGTCATGAGTTTGAACGTGAAATTCCAATCGGTCTAGATGCACGTCGAAACAAACGACAGGGGGGCCAAAATGCCCCCCCCCCCCCCCAGTGGGATTAGGGTTAATACAGACCTGCAATGTAGATTGGCTGATTGTGTTGATCTACCGGAACCGTGATCATTGGAGAACCTGTGCCACTGTCTGCCGCGTAGTAGATCTTGATAAATGTTAGTAGAAATTAACAAGAGAATAATAACAAGTTATTAATATTGTGTTTGTCTGTTTGTTTGTTTGTTCAATTATATAATTGATTTGGTCTACAAGAACAGTCATCATTGGGAGTGCCTGAGCCACTGTTTGCCGCATAGTAGTTCGGAATAAATTTTAGTAGAAATTAACAAGAAAAATATAGTATTGGGGTTTGTTTGTCTGCTTGTTTATTTGTACATTGTTTCCTAAATTATTGAATTGATTTGGTCTACAGGAATGGGTGTGCAGCCTGGTCCATGATTTGCTGTGAAGAAGATCTGAGTAAAAGCATGTAGAAAGAATAACAAGGTTTTTAACATGGACGGACGGACGGACAACCCAAAAACATATATAATGCCTCCGGCAACTTCGTTATGGAGGCATACAAATGCTAGGGGGGGGGGGGGGGGGGTACTTACTTGTTGTGAGTAGTGTATACATACAGGTGGTAACTATAGAGCAGGTTTGATAGATAGTTCTGTCATAAATTGACCTATTCTACCCAGGTGCATGCATGGTTTCCATGGTAGGGTAGCGGCATCATCAGTGGCAGCTAGGCTAGTATGCTCCCCATGGAGTTGAGAAAGTATGCATTATAATTGTGTGGGTTTGAAATGTACCTGATGACCATGGGTAATAATAATTAAATAATTATTCAAGCCCAGTAGAGTATAAATTTTTAGTAATAACCAGCGTCAGGTGATATGTGGTGTGATGATGGATTGTATCAGTTGCGTGTGTGTTGTTGTTGACACAAGAATGAATGAATGTCCAGGCAGTTGATATAAATTTGAATGACGTCATTATTAGGAAGATAAAAAAATGTCCAAAAGAATGTATTGCACGGCGATTAGGGTCCATTATAATTAAACGCGAGAGTTCAGTTGTATAGGCCTAGGAAAAGTAAGTGACAGTCCGCGGATGAGATATGAATAGCGAGAGTTCGAAGAGATGATGAAAAAGTAGAACGCAAGCGTGCGTGCAGAGATAGCGATGTCGAACAGCGAGAGTTCGAAGACGATGAAACGCAAAGGCGCGTGGAGAAAAAGATTCAGTTCCAGTGATGGACGAACATGCACGATGCGGTAGCGAAGTGAAGGCGTGGCGATGATCTCCGGCGTGTTGCCGTGGAGAGAAGCGAAGCCCAGAAGTAGCTATCCTGTCGGTTGTGTTTTACACGTGTCCATATATGTACTTGAAGTGATGATCGAAGATGTTGTAAATAGAGAGTCATCACGAGAAAGAGAAAGATTAGTGAAAGTCTGAATGGCTTGGTGGATGAGTGAAGAGATGATGTCGAGGAAGACAAAGAAGAAATGATGAGATTTTACGCCCCATGTTGGTTGACAACCATGTTAGTTGAATGGTAACTAACATGGCGATGATGATGAGGATCGAGCGATGATGAGGAGATGTTACTCCGATGAAGTTTGGAGAGAGAGTGAAGATCTTGCTTGTCAAAAATACATGTGACAAAAACAAGGGGGGAGAAACAAAGATATGTTTATCCAAAACTGAGTTAACTGGCCCAGCGAGGTCGATCAGCTAGTTGATGACCAGTAGCGTAAACAATTAGCCTGGCCAGGGTGGAGTTGGACCATAAAGAATCAAGTTGGTATCCATGAGGTGTCCGTGTTGTTTTTCAGCCTCATGGTTAGTCTGCTGTTCAGACTGCAGAAATGTAGAGTGAAGTGAGTCACTACAGTCACTACACATTTATATGTAGCTGCACTATAGAGTGGTGAAGTGTAATGTCATCTATGACGTCATAAACAATTGAATATGTTAAGTATTGGCTGAGATATGCCCATCCAAATGAATTTTACTTCAATGGGCAATCATGAGTGTTATAGTGCTCTGGTTCATAAAGTTATGAACCAGAGCACTATAACACTGATTGCCTATTGACAAAAAAAATCATTTGGATGGGCATATATCTCAGCCAATACCTAACATATTCAATTGATTTTCGGTATTTGGGAATTATTTTTGATACTCTTTCAGAAAATGAAGTTCAAATTTGAAAATTCTAAAATAAGATGTTCATGACGTCATAGCTTCTGTACTCTATTATGTTCATATAATTATTATCTACCGGATTTAAGGTACTGCAGTTGTAGCGGAACGGGATTCTGGCTCTGCCTGGGTTAATGGAGAGCTACATTAGGATGGTAATTAGTAGGTAAATACTTTGGATATTTTGGGAGCCTCGCGCACCGGGGTATTTCGTTGTTATATAATTATGGTGACGCGGGTTGCAGACACGGGTCTTTGTTTAAAATCAGTAAGAATGCTTGGGTATTGTCTCGTTCTCGGAGATGCTGTTGGTGGGCGTGACTTGGGTGGATCTTGGAATGTGGGTGTTGTTGAATGATGCACGTGGGTTGTATCCAGGATTATGATTGGATGGGTCCGATTGTGGAGGTGTGTGTGTGTGTTTGTGCGTATGTAGGCCTATACGAATGTGTTATGTGTGAGTTAATGTGTGTGTATCGTATTTTGCCACGTGCAGTATTCCCGAGAACGACTTACGAAGCATTCATACTCATTAATGAAGTTCCAAAATAAGGGAATTAAAAGGGGTGGATTAATGTCGCGCATTGCGTCAAAGTGATGAGGTTTATCGCCCATAAAGGGCGGGAGATTTGAATTATAGGCGGAAGAGTTTAAGTTGAGTTTCGTTGGAGAAGAAGCAATTTGCAGCTCCATGTTTTAGTTCTCTTCACTTCGTTAGTTTTCAGTTCGCCCAGCTCAGAAGATATAATTTGCTGTTTAATTCTTATTTCGTTAATAAAGCTACATGAACCCTTAATTCTACGCCGTTTTTACTTGTGTTTGGTGTTACTCGTACTTCTCATTTTTCTTTGGCGCGAGAGCGGGGGGTGAACCGAAGAACTGTGGCCCCCTGGGCCCCGGCGGCACGTCGACCGCTGTTCCCCCCGCCCTTTCCGCGTCAGATGGAGGCCTGAGAGGGGTGAATTCGACGTCGACCTCTTAACTCGATCTTCCGTTTACGATTTTGGCTTTAATTACGTATAAAAAAACTCTCACGGGACAGTATATATATAGGTGGCGAGCCAAGCAATCATTTTAACCGCACGCGTACTGCCTGCCTCTGACTTACGTGTGTGGTATCGGCGCTGGCATGGGCGAATTGTACGCCGGAAATTTCTTCGAGAGCAATTCCGATTTAATTTATACGGCGACGGAGTGGCAGGCCACCATTCCGGGAGATTCTTCGATGCCCACGCCGACGGTGTAGGAGCGCGGGTCTCACCTACCAGGGGATCGTCTAGCCGGGACGAAGGCGAGACTGAAACCTCCGGACGACTGGCCGGCGGAGTAATTATTTACGAAGGTGGGCTGGGCACGGGCTGTGCCACAGTGCTTGGACCATGGTGCAAGGTGTTTAGTGGGATCGACGTGACGGTGGACGCGCCGACAGGAAGCTGGAGGCCGCTCTTACCACGGGTACCCCCCTGGGGGAAAGGGGGTAAATCGTCCTCGACCTCGGCAGAAGCAGAGCTTCGCAGTTGGACATTGCAGCAGGACATCGCAGCGACATCGCAGCAGGACATCGCAGCAGGACATCGCAGCGACATCGCAGCCGGAGCCACAACGAAGCTTTTCCGCCGGGTTCGAGGGGGATCAGATGGACCAAGGAGCCGCCGCCTAGGACGTCACGGCGGGTGGTGAGAACTTTAAAAAATGAACAAAAAAATATAAAAGATCCTTTTCTTCGGCTTAACCGAAACAAAAAAGGAGACATTCACGTTTTGTGGATTGACTTTTGATATAACTTTTATATAATATATGTAACCACGCGTTCGGTTAGCCGAACGGGTGAAATGAACTGGAGTTTAATATAACCTGTATTTTCAGTGTTATTTGGTGTGGTTGTGAATGAATGTATGCCACACTTTATTTGTATACATGTTTTTATTAGTGCTAAGCATTGTTAATTATTCTTCTTAGATAGTAGGGTATTATAGTTCTGTATAGGGCATCTGTTTTTATTTTTGACATTGAGGCAAACTTGAAATTAAATTTTGGGTGGTTTATAGTGTTTGCATAAAGGGTATGGTAGATTAATTAGTAATGCATAGGGTGACAGAAATGGGTATGATATGTTGGGGGTGCAAGGAAGAGGGTCATAAACGTATTGACTGCCACCCGTGATTCGATATGTGGGTGTTGTAAAGGAAAGGGACATACACGTGCTGCTTGCCCCTATCGCAAGGTTTATGATGAACAGCCGCCAAAGAATAGTCAGCGGCAAAAGGGTAGTCTAATTAGAGGGGGACCGATGGTATGTTGGAATTGCAGGGAATTAGGGCATTATCGGGCTAATTGCCCCTACTTTCAAGGTCGCCCGCCAGCAGGGTCATATAAGGGTCGGAAAAAATGGATGCCTCCCCCCACCCGGGCCGGCCAGGTGAGGGAGGAAAATGGTGGTGCGGCACGGGCTACCATGCAAGATAATTTGGAAAAGATTAATATATAAAAGCCCAAAAGGGTAGATTAATTTGTTAGGGACAAGGGATACATACGTTAGGTTTTAGGATTAGAGATTTGCTTGATTTAAGTAGGGGAGGATGGGCAATGTGTTATTAATTATTTTAGGAAGTGTGAATATTTAAGATTGGGAATTAGAGGTTGTTTAAGATGGTATAAAGGGGTATGTATTAGGTAGTTTTTGATTGGCTGGAGTTTGGGATGTTTTATTATATGGAAAAGAAGGAAATAGGAAAATAGATAGGGATGGTGATGGATTTGAATGTGCTTCATTCAGGGGGAGTGGACACGCATATAGTAGGGGAGGTCCGGAGAAATAGGGCGAACCCGGGAATAAGATTATATAGAGGCGCCTCAAAGTTTAAATGCGCTTATTTTGGTGGTGCTGGGCGTATGCACTGGAAGTGCGTGTCAATGCGGAATTAGGGTAATAATTTAAAAGGTGTCTTTTATTGGTAATGGTAGATGATTTCGTAATTTGGATGATGCGTGTTTTTTTTTATAAATTAGAATAGCTATGTAAAAGGTGTCTGTTTTCGGCACTGATAATGGTGGATGGTTCGGTAATTTGGTGTCTCTCTGGTTCCGACGTCCAGGGGGAGGAAGGCTGGGAAATCCAGTTCTTTGGTGAAGTCGGGATCAGAGAGCGGCCAAATTATTAGTACCTTGATATAATAATATATAATATGCGCTCCTGGTTAAGGAACGTGTTGGTTGAGGAACGTGGATTAAAATAATAGTATAAGTAAATATAAGTAATATAAATTAGTATAATATATAAAGTAAACAAGAAAAGTTATAGTAGGAAAGAAGACGTATTTTTGTTAAGCTGGGCTGGCTTTCGATTTATTTAGGCTAGTATATATATTTGTTTGTTAAAAAAAAAGGAAGAATATGATTATACGATATGCAGTGTATATTGAATATGGTGTGTTAGGGAAAAAGCATGACACGGTGGGGTTGGTTTAGAAATTTAGGTAGTTTCGGGAAAATGAAGCGGATGTGTAAACTGCTGAGATAGTAATTATAGGGTTTCAATTGGAAGCTCTCTTCTCCAAGAAGGGGATGTTATTGTTGATGGTGGTTATATTTTATGGCTAAGGGAAGATTTATGGGGGAGGAAGTTAAAAGGAAAGTCTTACGATAATGCTGGGATCATTGGATGGTGATCCCTGAAACGGTTACATGTTTGATTTTAACGTACAGAGCAGGGAAATGTACAGTTCTGGTATATATACTCGTGTATTATTCATTATACGGACGCATCCGGGTTGCATGGGGGACGGAGGTAACGGATCAGTGATGTCCAGTTACCGCTCCGCACCCAAGCACCCCTGATGTGTAACGTCAGTAATGTATAAACATTGATTGTCACATTGACGTATGTGTACAGTTATTATTCAAATGATGTTTTTCTATCTGAGCTGGGCAAGACTGAAATAAGATCTTGTGGAAAAGATCTTGTTAGTAGGGGAGAGTTGTAGCGGAACGGGATTCTGGCTCTGCCTGGGTTAATGGAGAGCTACATTAGGATGGTAATTAGTAGGTAAATACTTTGGATATTTTGGGAGCCTCGCGCACGGGGGTATTTCGTTGTTATATAATTATGGTGACGCGGGTTGCAGACACGGGTCTTTGTTTAAAATCAGTAAGAATGCTTGGGTATTGTCTCGTTCTCGGAGATGCTGTTGGTGGGCGTGACTTGGGTGGATCTTGGAATGTGGGTGTTGTTGAATGATGCACGTGGGTTGTATCCAGGATTATGATTGGATGGGTCCGATTGTGGAGGTGTGTGTGTGTGTTTGTGCGTATGTAGGCCTATACGAATGTGTTATGTGTGAGTTAATGTGTGTGTATCGTATTTTGCCACGTGCAGTATTCCCGAGAACGACTTACGAAGCATTCATACTCATTAATGAAGTTCCAAAATAAGGGAATTAAAAGGGGTGGATTAATGTCGCGCATTGCGTCAAAGTGATGAGGTTTATCGCCCATAAAGGGCGGGAGATTTGAATTATAGGCGGAAGAGTTTAAGTTGAGTTTCGTTGGAGAAGAAGCAATTTGCAGCTCCATGTTTTAGTTCTCTTCACTTCGTTAGATTTCAGTTCGCCCAGCTCAGAAGATATAATTTGCTGTTTAATTCTTATTTCGTTAATAAAGCTACATGAACCCTTAATTCTACGCCGTTTTTACTTGTGTTTGGTGTTACTCGTACTTCTCATTTTTCTTTGGCGCGAGAGCGGGGGGTGAACCGAAGAACTGTGGCCCCCTGGGCCCCGGCGGCACGTCGACCGCTGTTCCCCCCGCCCTTTCCGCGTCACTTTCTTCAATCTTGGCTCTTGTTCACATTTTCTTTACACACCCCTCTCCAACTCCCTTTTTCTTTGTTACAGCATCTTCTTGGTGTATATTCCCTCCAATCTCAGCCAAGTCTGAGTGGCCACTCACTGCCTCCATTGTTTCACTATTCCATGTCTCGATCCGCCTCTAAGTCCTCAGCTGTCTACATGTGTGCCTATATGTCTATATATTATTATGTTCTTCACATACTATCGTCATTTAGCCTCTGAAGAAGATCGTCCAAGGATAACAAATTTAGGCCCTGGCATTAATAAACTCACCATCGGGTTGCTCGGTGGTCCGTCACTGCAGCAGGGACTACTGCGTTGCTTGCAACACTTCCATGTCTTGAAGCATGTCACGTACGTAGCTGTGGCAATTGAGCAAGCCATCTCCAGAAGGGACACTATGAGGATGAGATTGTTCACCACGATTCTTGCCGCCTGTTGAGAATAATAATAATACAGTTTTTATTTACATATAGGGTGGAATTCTGATCAAAATGTTTTGGGTCTTGCGCATATATATTTTAAAACAAAAATTTGGAAAATCGGATCTACCGTTTCAAAGTCACGTGACCTTTTGTCTATTCATGTCAGCCCGAAAATCGCTCAATTTCGTGATTTGTGTACAAAACATATGGAAATATCAGTTTTCGTAAAAAGAGGTATATCATCACTGGTTATTTGGTCTTGTTTACATTGTACATGTATATGTTTGTTTTGGGGTTCAAAATAGTTAAATTATAGTTAGAAATAAAATAAACAACAAAAACAATAAAATACATAAGTAAAAAAAAAAAAGAAATACATAAGAAATTGTAAAAATAATAGAAAACATAAGTAAAAACCTGGCTCTTCCAAATTTTGATGTCGTATTATCATTGCAAATGCTCTAAAGAATATATGTAGTGAAAACCAATGTTTAATTATGAAGAATATATGATTTATGTGTACAAATATGAATTGTACGACCTTATTTGCATAAATTACCATAAATCTGCAAATTCATGCAAAAAATTAAAATGACGATTGTATTCTATACACGTCACTTATCATGCATGCACATTTTCACGGTGATCGGCCGAGATCTTAATTAAGGAGGGGCCATAATGCCCATAATTTTATTAAACTACAAGTAAACGTGGGAAAACAAAACAAATACCGGTCTCGTTTGTCGGTTTCAACCCGATTTTCGCCAGAGTCACGAGTCACCATTGGTAGAGTCCGAGTCCGAGACCGAATCCTTGTGGCTCGAGTCTGAGTCCGAGTCAGAGTCCCGAGAAATAGGCACTCGAGACCATGTCTCGAGTCCGAGTCCGGACAACACTGATTAAATGTGGTTGCTGTATTCAAGCGTTTGATATCATGATATCATTACGAAAGTGGAACTATTTGGATTTCAATGTTGTACATACAATGCTAGGGAAAGGTAATATGCAGTAATAACATTTTTATGAGCAAAATGATGAGTGATATTTTGATGAATGATATTTGCCCTAAGATCCTCATGAACTTACCACTGGGCTGTTGTAGCACCATGACCAGCCGAGTGGAAGGCAACTGCCAGTTTCCTCCAGCATATCAAAATTTATGTACATGATCAACAGAATACCAGCCAATACTCCCGACACAATAGTCATGGCCATGTAGGAAATCACCTGTATTCAAGCATAAAAATAACAGATAGTAATGCCACCGCAGTACTACTGCAGTAGTACTGCAGTACTAACGCAGTACAAATGCAGTACTATCGCAAAATTTGCGGTACTCGTACTGTAGTAGTAGTACAGTACTATGTACTGCAGTAGTACTATGGTAGTACTGAGGTACAGCAGTATTACTGCAGTAGTTCCGCAGTAATACCGCAGTACTATCGCAGTAAATTTACCGGAGTAAATGTACTGCATGTGCATGTGTTGCAGAGTTCTCGTGTAAAATGTTCATAATGGATTGCTAAAATTATTAATTTTTATTTATGGAAACATGTTAAAGGGTGTTGGTTCCCTATAAATATTGAACAAACTCCAGTCGTTAGTTTGTTTTTTTTTTTATTGTAAAAGCCATTTTAAAAGGCATAAAATGTTGTTTCTAAAATCACTAATATTTTTCTACCATCAGAGATATTTCATATTCTTCATGTTATGGTAAAATTCATGAAAATCTAACATACTTGCTTTTTTGCATTTGACTAAATATACTTTATTCCAAGGCTACAAATGGCTTTCCATACATTTAAGTCCAACTTAGTGTTTAGCTCAACTTAAGATCTTTGTTTGTGAAACACCCCCCCACCACCCAATACTCACCAAGCATATGTTCTTGGGTTTGTAGTGGTAGACAATGCCAATGACACCAGTGGCTATAAACTGAAAAGACAATATTTTGAATTGTAATTATTTAACTGATTTCATAAAGACATAAAAGCAAAGTGTTGGAAGACTTGTTAAAGTGATCCATTGACTTTATATTAGATGTTTCTATTTCTGTTGATATTTGAGACTTCAATCATGTACAGATATCATTGTAAGATTCTTCTGAATGATCTGATGTTTGTATAGAAAAAGAAAATTTTTTACATGCATAGTAAACAAAAAAAAGTCACATGAAAAATTGATGTCATATTTTATCCCCGATCAATCGTGTGAAATATCCAATTCAGATACTTGAACGTACATCATAGACTCTTGTAATATCTAATGAACATTGGCGATCTTGGCACACAAGCTAAGCCAAAGGATCATATAGACTGGTTTCAGTCGGATAGGGTTAGTGGGCGTTAATTGCCTCACGACTCTTGATTTTGCTAGACAGGACCTTGTTCGAATTCCAGTAGGGGCAAGCAAATTCAACATGTTGAATTGGCTCTGATTAATCGGCCCGACTCTACCCCAACTGAACACTTTGGGTTGTATTTTTGCACCCTACAGGAATGGTTGAAAACTGGCATGTATAGGGTGTGGCAAACATAGGTGATGCAGGATCACATGTTATTAGAACAGACCTTAACAAACTGTGGACCTTTAGGATAAGACCAGCACCGGCCATTAGATGAACATCTGACCGTCAGTTTAGAGATCACCAATGTTGTTATTTTTATTTAGGTGCACCAGGATAGAGATAGATGCACCAGGCCACCCTATATCAAGGACCGGTGTGATCAACCAAACCAACTTGGGCTATAAATAAGTTGGGTCTAGGGTGAAGACTGGTGAACAAAGCTATAATCAAGATTTGATGACTTACAAACAAACCAACCCAGATCGGGGTCGCAATGTAAGACTTGTAGGCCTCTACGACGATGGCTGCTATTCCAAACACAACACATAGTCCTCCAGCTACTACTTGTAGGATGCCAGTGACCTGTTGATCCATATAAATCAAGTTAACAAGAATGACAATATTCAACTAATTCATACTATTTACATAGTGGTGATGATGCTGTTGATGATGATGACAATGACAGCGATGGCGATGGTGATGGTGATGGTGCAGACGATGGCAATGGTGATGGTAACGGCGATGGCGATGGCGATGGCGATGGTGATAATATGATAACGATGACGTATGATGATGATGATGATGTTGTTGATGGTGATGATGATGATGATTAGGCATAATGATGATGATGATGATGATTAGGCATAATGATGATGATGGTGATGATGATGATGATCTTGATGACGTTGCAATATGATGATGGTGATAATGATGTGATGATGATGATGTTGATGATGATCTTGATTTTAATGATGATTACATTTACAGTACTAATAATCATCTTAATGATAATAACAACAATTATAACAAAACTGGTACGATAAATAATAATAAGTATAAGGATACTATTTTAGAAAAATAACAATTACACTTATAATAATAACAACAATCATAATCAGGGCCATTCTTGGTCACGCGTGTGACCTAAACTATGAACAAATAAGTATAGGAGGATATGATGATGCGAACTTCATATGACTTGCATATGTTGAAGTCTTTCAGGTGTAACACAAAATATTTTTATTAGGATTAGGTTACCCAAGGACTGAGGTCAAATGGCATCGTCACGTGTGTGACTTTGCACGGGAGCATTTTTGAAGAAAAAAAATCAACTCAATTTCATTTGGGAAATCCGGTGAGATATGACAAGCTAAATAGTTCACATTAGTATCAGACAACTGATATAGATCTGTAAGTAAGAACATGGTAAAAATTACAAATTATCTCAAACAGTTGTTTTTTATGCATGGGTCACGTGTGTGACATGTTGGGGTGGTCATGTGTGTGTGACATGTAGCTAGCCTGATTATTTTCTGAGTTATGATTTTTATTTGAATATTTAAATATGTAAATTTTTGCAAATGAGTAAGACATTTTCTAAATTCAATATAAACATGAAAAAACATATATATCTCATAAAACCTTGGACATTGATATTTCCATTAATGGAATAAAACAACTGAAAAAAAAAACTTCATTTTTTCCAAAAAAGTTTCACTTTTCAAAGAATGGCCCAGGCATCAATACTACGTACTACTTATAGTAATGAATTAATATCTAACAACGTGCATGTTGGTAGCTTTTTAAATTAAATCATACATGGTCCACTCTCGTTACATTCCAAAAGGGGCCTATATATACTACTTAACTTGTATCTTTTCCAAGTTATGAGTGAGGTCTTACCTATTTTTTTCATTTTTTGTTGTACATATACATGAATGATGAATCAACTCGAGCCGCAGTCAACGCAATATATATAGGCTTGAGAGCGGGTGGATATAGGAAACAAATTAGGGTGTTAATATAGGTACTGATGGGAATTACTAACATTTGGTTGAGTGAGTGGCACTGACAGGGTCTTGGCACTGGGTCCGAATTTGCTCATGATCCCTGATAGCAAAAACTGGTAAAAATCATCTTAATTTAAAGACGTCGTAAATTCACGTCAAAAGGTCAAGATTTTGCACCCGCCTTTCACAACATATAGATGTCATATTTTGATGTGGTAATGACGTCTTTTTGTCATAAAAAGCCATCTTTAAAATGTCCTTATCACAAAAATTAATTGTGAAAAAAATGGTCTTTAAAAGACGTCATAATGAGACGAAACAAAATATCATGTCAAAAATGGTCTTAAAAAGACGTCGTAATGTTGTAATCATGTAGTTTTATACGACATACATGTACAACATGTTTACCAGTTTACGACCAAATTAGACGTCAGTCTGCTATCAGGGATGAAAACCAATCAAATAAATAGAGATTAATTACCCTATAGGCTTTTGTGACGCAGCCGTGCAGAGTTCCGTTGTTGTACACAGCATTCTGTTGCTGCGGCCGAGTCACATTGTTGTAGCTTTGTGGTCCAAGATAGTTGCTGTTTGCCATGACGTTGCTAGCTATGGTTGACCGTCTATTGAAGAAAGATTATTTCGTCTGAAAAATGAAATTAAAGGAAGTTAAAGTCACAAGCCAAGATACTTGCCGTGCTTAGCTCGTCAATCAATTGAAGAAAAATTGTGTCATCTGAAAAATGAAATTAATTAGCAGAAGGAAGATAATTGCCATGCCACCTACCAAATATATAATGTATTGCACAGAATTCACCAAATATGTAATAGAATAGTGTCAAAGTGTGATGTCATCTATGTTGTGAACATCTTTTTTTAGAATTATCAAATTTGAACTTCATTTTCAGAAAGAACATAACAAATAATGTCCATAATACCAAAAATATAAGTATTGGCTGAGATATGCCCATCATTAATTATTTTTATGTCAATAGGCAATCAGTATTATAGATGGTGCTCTGGTCCATAACTTTATGAACCAGTGCACTATAACACTGATCGCCCATTGAAGTAAAATTCATTAGGATGGGCATATCTCAGTCAGACGTACCCAGGGGGGTGGGGTTTGGGGGTTTGAACCCCCCCCCCCCCCCTTTTCAAATTGTTGCCGGTCTCAAGACTACTTTTAAGCGGTCTCGACCGCCTAAAACTTTGTCTCGACCGACTAAAATCTGGTCTCGACTGACTCAAACCTGGTATCGACAGACTAAAAACCCGGTCAACATTTTTCGAAGATCTCCGGTCTCTGGCTCAAAAATTGTGAAAGTACTCGGTCTTGGCTTCAAAAAATTATTTACGGACACCCCCCCCCAACTTTGAAGGTACTTTATCTCGGTCGCGAAAATTTTGAAAGTAGCTTTGTCTCGGATTAGAAAAATATACAGACCCCCCCCCCCCCCCCTCTTTAAAAAATCCTGGGTACGCCACTGATCTCAGCCAATACTTAAAGTGATACCTGTAAAGTGTCAGATATTGCACAAAATGACATTTGAGACTTCAATCCTATATCAATATCATTGTAAAATACAATTGAAAGATTTGTGAAAGTTTGAAAGAAAACGAACACTGTTTACCTAGTGAAAAAAACGAATATTGAGTTCATATTTTATCACCGAATACTGATGGTCTGCCATACATTGTCACATGAATAATCAACCGTTTGAGATATTCGCACCCGTGTATGTTTACAGACGTAGATTTGAAAATTGTAAAAAAAAAAAAATTTGATGACGTCAAGACATTCATTTTATTGATTATTTTACTGTTTTAATAATTTTTTGTTTGACTGCTTTCTAGCGATCATCATGATTATAATAATACCAATACTTCATTTCCACAATTGCATCACACCCGGAAATAAAATGAAAAATAACATGCGCTTTCAAATTGACACATTTATAAAAAATACCCCAAAAGAGAAGAAGAAAGAACAGCGGTGTATACATGTGCGCCCATGCAGTAAGCCCTTGGGCTTGACTTGTAGGGGTGATGTTCGCCAGCTGTATGCACACCCTCGCTACGCAAGGTAAGCATACATATGATTGTATGTACATAACATATGTAAACATAATCAAAACCATACATAGCCGAACAAATGAGAAACAGTTTATATTGGTGTGGATCCCTGTTGGCCTCCAATGATCCGTAGTGAATCTGTTTAGGAATAAACCAAAGAATGACAACGAAGTATTAAACATTTTAAAGTATGTACAACAAGAAAGTAAAGGTATTATACAATAATTATACACATTATCATATCTACCTCAAACAATTATTGTGCATCCAGCTTCTCCGCTCTGCCACTGATGATGATGTGATTGAATACCAGCAGCGCGCACGCCTCGTGCGCGTGCGATCCCGATGGATGTAATTTCATTGGATGGATGGTGTCACCACAGAGAGGATGTCACCATGTGCAGGGGCCGCCGAACGGGGGGGGTGGGGCTGGGGGCTGCCCCCCAAAACCCCTATAATACCAATTGTACTTGAGGAAACATCGTGCCCTTGTCTGAATGGAGGCACTTTTAAAAGATGTAATAAAAAAAAATCAAGTAAGTTCGACAAGCCGGTCAATTTCGTTCCGGCAAACAAATCCTTGATTGTAGCCGTTTTTCTGATAAAAAATTGACAAGCATGCTGATATTGTTTTTATCTGAATACGTAATGTAGGCTACTCTTACAATAAATTAGAAAAAAAAAATAACCTCTTGATATTCTTTCATTTTAGCTCCCGTTAACTCTTATAGTGTCTACAGAACGAATATTATCGATTCGCACCATACACCTTATAAAGCATTACTCAAATGCACATCAACGATTAAATAACGTATTCGTCCCTCAATGGAATCACTTGAAATTGTGTTGAAGAACTGGATAACTTTACTGACAAGCAGTTATTTTTTAATTCAACCGGTTCCGTAATGATATCTAACTATTTCTTGGAAGCAACTTCCTTAAAAACCGACTATTTACACTATCATTGTTTACTTATTTTACGTACTCTTACAATACTATCACGTATGCCTTTTGATAGTTTGCACTGTGGCGCTCTTTAACCCTAATCATACCTACAGTACCAATAGTGCACATTTCACGCAGATGCACATATTTCACACCCATAACATGCATACCTCGACTATACATCTATCAATCTATGTGTCTGTACTTTGTACTATTATGTATTTTATTGAAATTGCTTAGAAAATATGTAACCTAATTCTTTTTTGTTTAGTAAATAATAATAATAATACTTGTTATTTTAAGTCGTTATTCACGTGTGTATCATAGCGCTTACAAAGACACAAAAATACAATTATACAATCAAAAACTTAATAATTACATACATAAAAATATTAACTTAATACTCTACACTTTCTGTTTTCTTTTCCAATTGTATTTTCTATTTCAGCCAGTGAAAATGGGAAGTTAAAGAAGGCGTTCCAGGTATGTCATCGAACTTGTAAAAAAACAAGTATGGCAAATAAGACAAACCTTGATAGTTCAGCATCTCACTTTATAGCTGAGAATGGTCGTTGTAATAGATCGATCTGAACTGAACAAAGTCCACATGGACCAAGAGCTGAGCAGCATCATCACATACCTTATGATTTCAGTCATTCACTTTGTAGAGCGATGCAGTGTAAAGAACTAAACAAAAGGCGTGTATAGTACTAACCGAATAAGAAGATAAACAGATTTTGCCTGGGGTGAGAAAAATGTAAAATACTGGAGCGATATGGTTCATGAAGATTGCTTCAATCAATACGGTAGTTCAAAACAAGTCCCTTGATTGAGTGCAGGCCTTTTATTTTGATGCGAATAGATTTCTTTTTAAGTAAAGATTCTAGCTTTGTATGTACTTGTATTTGCGTCTGCTTGAGACCAAATAGCGACGAGTTAATTTCAACACGTTTAGTTTCTATGAACTATATTATATTGTCGTAAAAAATATATTGTTTACTGAAATTTGGGTGACATATTCCAGACAGTAGACTCCATTAAGCTTGTATGGAGTTCTAGTCGACAACAAAATCCATTGTGACTCAACTTTGTGCTACTTTTATGAGCGAGTGGAATAAAAGACTCATTCTACCACTCCTGTACTGCTGCTGTTTTCAAAGTCAAATTCATGAATGTAATACCACTAAAACTGTTGGTGAATAATACGAAATGAATGGTATGTCTACCCTGGATTGAAGGGATAATTTGGCTAAATGTGTTGATATTTGTTTGCAGGTATATGTATTTGTTTGTGTGTGTGTGTGTGTGTGCGTGTGTGAGGGTATATCTGCTTGTTTGTTGTCTTTGATACGGTGTGTGTATGTGTGCTTGTGAGTGTGTGTGTGTATATCTGTGGGGAGGGGGGGGGGGGGGGCATGGGGAGGGAGTGGTTGTACTACATTATGTAGCTTTACGGCCGAGGACGGGACTCCTTGAAATGCCCCGAAAACAATATGTTGTACTCTGAGTCTGAAGGAAGTCTAGTCCTCACTGCTCGAAGGTCTTACATGAATGTGTGACTTACTTCGTGAGGCAACTGCATGAGGAACAATACAGGCACATTACATTATATATATTAGACTTTGATGCAACATAAAGACAGCTATGTATGTGCATGTATGTGTGTGTTTGTGCTAGCGTATGTGTGTGCATGTGTGTGTTTGTGCTAGAGAGTTTTGACAACATTGTTTTCTGTCAGTTATTTATGTGTTTTTGTTTGGTCGTGCGTGTGTGTTTATGTGTACGTATGTGTATGCGTGTCAGTGCGTGTGTGTGTGTAGGTGTGTGTGTGTGTGCGTGTGTGTGTGTGTGTGTGTGTGTCCGTGTATATGTTTGTGTGTTTGGGAGTGCAGGCACTTGATTATAATTGAGGGTAAAGTCAAGTCATTCTCTTCATGCCCTCAGAACGAGAGCAAAGCGAATATAATCACGTCATTTGAATAAAGGTGCCTTGATGAATAGGGTTTATATTGTATAGTAAACTGATTGTTACAGACATGACAGATCAATCATGCTCATGATCATACTCCATTGCGTGCATTCAGGGGTATGACCTTACAGCAGAGTGTAAAGGTATGATAGAATACCAAGTGTAACATTGAATTCCATTCGAAATAAAGCAATTTAGATAGAAGCAGTAAACTGGTGAGAATGTCCCAATGAAAAACAAAATATATTTTGTAGACATTGTTACAAATCATTTTTGGCTTGGGTATGACATAAATTCTTTGTTAGCTTTAGATTGATTTCAATTCATTGAAACCATCCAGTTTTAAAAGGATAGTATACAGTTTTGGTTCAGAGGCGCTTTAAGAAATAATATTTTTGTGAGTTAATGAAAAAACAGGCGTAAAATTTGATTAGACACACTGTTTTGAATACAGAGTAAACATTGTTTGATACAAAT
Source organism: Echinarachnius parma (assembly GCA_037951105.1). NCBI lineage: Eukaryota > Metazoa > Echinodermata > Echinoidea > Clypeasteroida > Echinarachniidae > Echinarachnius > Echinarachnius parma. The sequence continues at coordinate 1,934 of JBAMJV010010263.1, read as the reverse complement.
TGTTCTGAAATAGCCGAAATATCCATAAAATATCCGTTTGGAATACACGAAGGGCTCACATTTATAATTCGATAATGTAATTACACATTTTCACAATCATGACCGACAATGTACCCTGGCTTCAATGTTTTTGTTTGTGATGGTCTCTTTATTGAAAGTGTATTTACCAAACCTCAGATTCACGGTTTTTTGTTTTAATTGTTGAAACTTGCAGGTGTCTGTATCGAGGACGCCCTCTTGTGTTACTGACTGCTATTTTATTGCAAACTAGCTTGTAACTTAGCCGTTGGAATGTCTTTCTACAATTCAAGCATCATTGACTTATACCTTTAAAATGTTAATGATAACTAACAAGTTTGAGTAACTAAAATTAAGTTTGACCAAATAAATACTATCCCTTTAAACCCAGCAAACACAAAACGTTTACAGAACGTTTACAAAACGTTTTTATTAGGTTCCATGGGTCTTCGTCTTTAATGAACGTTTACAGAACGTTCTTAAAACGTTTTTATTTGGTTCCATAGGTCTTCGTCTTTAATGAACGTTTACAGAACGTTCTTAAAACGTTTTTATTTGGTTCCATAGGTCTTCGTCTTTAATGAACGTTTACAGAACGTTCTTAAAACGTTCTGCTGGTCCTTGCACTTAAAAGCAAATACATGAAAGGTTTTTTATTGGTTTTTCTAACGTTTAAACAACGTTCTAAAAACGTCCATTTGGAACGTTCTAAAAACGTTTTCAACCTTCCACAAATAAACGTTTTAAAAACGTTTTCACAGAACGTCCAAATAACCAACTTTGAACCTGTTTAGAACGTTCAGAAAACGTCCAATTGTTAGTTGGGAAGGGGTCTAGTAACTTTACATAAAGTGATAAGTGGTTGATACAATGTGTATTGGTGTTATCTAATTATGTCCACTTCAAGTTAAAGGGACTTTAAATAGCCGACTAATGAGCAAAAATGCAAAGCGACATTCACTTACTCATTGCACTCACTTTGTACACGTTTTTGACGATCCGTTGAATAGTTTTACTTTTACATCTGAACACTTCAATCGTAAATATCTTTTTAACAAAAGGGAAGTTTGAAAAAAGAAACCTGTCCCATGCGTTTTTGTTAATAAGAAATCAACAAGGCATGAGGGAACCGCTAGAAGTCCAATGGATAGTTGAGGATTTGGACAGTGTTACTAAGGTCCTTTAAGCTCTTTACATGAAACTACAATCACACTTTATAAAGGTAAAGTGCATTATACAATCAAGTTAGATTTCATTGAAAATGATAACTTTGCTAGACTTTCTGACTAGTTATAATGATAATGTATTTTTCTTACAAATTTCTTTTCATCACCAATATCATAACTATAAAGACAAACCTCTCAGTACAGCACTCTCTCACACACCAATAGTCATTCCGTTAACTTCCAAATCCAAATTCAACAGCGTTCTTCTTCTCTGAAACTTGGACATATCATTCAAACAAATCTTAAATACGCATGACTGAAATCTCAAATGTCACTTTTTGAAAAATATTATTAAGTCAATGGATCACTCTAAGTCTACATATATTTCATACATTGTACAAAGTGTAGGCCTAAATGCATTTGTTATGTTAGGTATAGTTATACAGACTCATTTCATCATCAATTAATACTGCAAATAAAACACAGAAAGAGCTATAAGGTGTAAATTTGTTTTCACTCAACAGGCAAAACTAAACACTAACAATTTACCAGAAAAAGTTTTGGTCAACGATTATTTATTACCTAAACCTTGTAAGTTAGCATTTTAAAATATTAGTTATAATTTAATGATGCTTGTAAAAAAATAAATGGTTAAGTTACAGGGCTGTATTTAATCAAGATTTGTTCAGAAACAGCTGGGAAATGTCCAATCGGAATAAAAGTTTGGGACGCACTTTTAATCAATGATTT